>LNAC01000002.1:577363-667605 GCA_002007465.1 Ailurus styani
GGGGGGGGGCATTAGTAAGTAATATACCCTAGTCCAGAAAACGAAAGGATGAGGGTTAACAAACCTATCCAAGATTCAATCTCAACCTCTTTGAAAACGCGGGTTTCTCCCCATTCCTCTGGCACAATCAGTTGCTAACAGGGGAAAGGCTATTTTGTGAAGTAACTCCAAGGCTCCCATTTGAAGTTACATCTAACATTCCTGCAATCAGTTTGTGGTTGTTGCTGTTGTTGGTAGGTGCCAACTCCCCAGACACAGCAATTTGGAGTGGGCTTTTTTTAAAAATTTTCTTTATTTAGCTCCCAATAGAGCCTAGAATTAAAGTAATCGAATACATTAGAACTAGTTGAAAAGCCCACTGAAGTGACTATTTGACTCCTCCGGACAGGGACACACACATATAAATTCAGATAAGTCAAGTTCAGGTAAGAGATTGGCTGTCTTTCAGCTTGACTTATTTTATATATATATTTTTAAATTCACACGGCCTGAAAGCTGCATTTAATGTTCCCCTCCCCCATGAGGGGAATATATTCTGAGAAGTGAAAAATATTTTGAGTCTATACATCAAAGCAGCAGTTGCAGCGATGTGTACACCACTCTAATTCCTTCCCTTCTCAACTTATTGAAAGAAATGTCACACTTATAGAGTAATGGTGGGAATGTCAAGATAGTATTGCAAGAACTTTAGTCTTAGCACTTTTTTTGTGGTGAGAGTTTGAGACCTATTACTAAGTACAGTGAAGAAAAATGCATGCTGAATCAGATGAACTATGCCAAATGTAGAAAAGCAAAGGTCTGGAGAGGGGAGGGAAAGCTGGGTGGAGGGAAAACTCTCATGAAAAAGTACTCGAATAATTGAATGTCATGTATGATGGCAAGAAGCCAGGTGGCCTCGTGTTTGTGTGTGCTCCGCTGCTGTTTCCCTTCCCTGGCTTCATCATCAGCCTTCCCACAGCTCTAAAGACATAACAGAATACAGAAATACATTTTGCATCGAAGCAGCTCAAGAGGTTTCCCTCAGAATAAAAATTACATACACACACGAAGTACTATTTAAGCTTTTCTTTTGAATACATGTCCCAATCCATCATCATCTACTCCAGAAAACACACCTACAAACTAATGTATAACTTTGTCATGTTTTTGAAGCTTCTGTATTTCAACTTAAAAAAAACGATTATTTGAATTTCAATCAATCCTGTCAGTCTGTCAAGTGTCCTATTACAAAGCTCTCAATTATAACAGATTAAATTTACCTGCAATTTCAATAGTAATATTAAGTATTTTGGTATTTCAGAAACTCACATGATTTTTCAAAGAGCTATGTTTGGTTTTGAATTACAACTCCTTTCAATAATAGTTTTTCTCATAGTTGTCCTTTCCTTAAATAGAGAAATGGATTTGACTTCTTTTCTCCTAAAGAATCCAAATTAAATGTAAAATTCTGAGAATTTTCTCCCAGGAGCAAATATTTTGACTTATCTAACATATGTGATGGTTTACATTTACTATGATATTGTTTACATTTGCTATAGAAATGCATTTTACAAATATAAAAGCATCATAATTCAACCGGGATAATCTAGTCACCTTTGTTCCTTGCTATGGCTGTCGTCCTTGCTCCAGGAAATTCTGAATACGGTAAAATAAAGGATCATTAAAGTAAGATCTCTTCTGTGACACATATATCTTTAAATAGCTTATAATTACGCTGAACTGTGGTCAGTTCATAAACTCAGATTTTACTAGCAATGAATCATTTACTTCTAACACATATTCCATATTATATTTGAGGTAATATAAGTAATATATGAGTTGTTTAAGGTTCTATCCATTGCATATTAGATACTTTTTTTCCAGGGTTATGTAGCTAAGTCTTAAAGACAGCCGCTTCTGAGGATACTATACATACACATCCACACATTAAGGATTCACGTTTCAGGCACAGACTTAAAGAACATCTCAGCATAGAGAGAGGCAAAATAACATGACGGATATTTCTCCTTTGGGTTGGAATTATACGATGTAAATGTAAAAGTCCATGGTCATTAAGCAAACTCCACCAGAGTACGATTAATATGATTAATGCACGTAATCAAGGCAGGTTCAAACAGAAAGCAACAAACTCTCCGTGGGCTAGACCCCTACCTACTGTGCCTCTCCCGCGCCCACGAATACCCTTCACCTTGAGACAGGGTTAGAAGACACTGTTTGCACAAAGCCAAGGCGGGGCGCTTAGAATGCACCTCATTGTAAGCTGCTGAAAACCATTCGGAATCTAGTTCAATCTCTTTGCCGTGGTGCTTTATAAATTCGACAGAAAGACGAAAACTACAGACATGTTCATTACACCCTGGATTATTTAGAGAGAGGGGGATGGAGCGCCAACTCCTCTATTCGAAAAAATCATTAAACAGCTATAGAGAAAGGTAAAAACTAATATTCACTCACTTCTCCCTTCCAACCTGTCCTGCCCGCCCCTCCCGGCAATGTGGATTCCCGATGCGAATTTTGATAAGTGAGTTTTAATTTGCAAAGTGTCGGAAGCGGATTTTGGGAACAAGATGCTCTCTGTGGCTCGCAGCGGGAAAGCCGAGCTCGCCGGCCGCCCGGTTCTTGGGATGCAGGCACAACCGAGGGCGGCGGGCCGCGCCCCTGCCGCGCAGACCGGCACCCCAGATCCGGTGCCCTCGCCCCGTGGCTGCCGCGGCCCGACCTCACGCCGAAGCTCTCGTGTCGGGAACGTGTGCCTAGGCTGTGAGCGGAGCAAAGTCCCGGAGGCAAGTCCAGCCGTCCCGGTGCTCGGGTGGGCCGCCACGTGGTGCCCACCTCGGCGTGGGACCGCCGTCTGGACTGCCGGGGGCGGTGGGGGGGCCGCAAGGGACCGCCCTGGCGGGCCTCAGGGCGTAAAGGCTGAGTCGCCAAATGCCCCCCTGATTCGACCTCGAGGCTGTACGCGAAGTTACCTAAGACCGGGAGGACGCTGTGGTTAAGAGCGCAACTATGGGGGAGTCTCTATTCTGAGCAAAGAGAATGAAGTTTCGCTTCTCCCGTAAACTTAAAAGAGCCTCTACGGCTACGGAAAGAAGTTAGTGGTTAACCGATTTGCTGCTAATATTTCACCAGTGGTGCTTTCCCTCCTTTAAAGTCTAACTCTTGGAAAAACAACATATTTTAAGCTTTCCATCAAAATATTGATATTGGCAAATAGATCATCCAGCCGTCCCCTGGTAAGGACAGTGCCCTTTCTGTTTTACAAGTTGGCGATCAGAATTAATCCATATCACAAATTGCTGCAGATTTAGGGGATGAAGCAGAAGACTTGTAACTGACTCTTTTTGACGGCGGGTGTGCGTGTGTAAAGTAAGGCACACATCACTCCTCTACCTGCCTCCACAGCGAATGAGCCACTCTCCTGGCTGGGAAAGCCAGGGTTCAGCCCGGCTGCAAGAGGTTCCCAATGAATGCCTTAAATAACAGGCAACCATCTAGTCTCTTTTAAGATCTTGTTTTACAGTAAACATTTCTTAACCTTTACTGGATTTTTTTTATATCGTTTTTGTTAAACAAAGCTGACGCACTACCTCTAGAGCAGAGTCGTCCAATGCATGGGAAGCCGGCTGCTAAAAAAGGAATCCCAGGAGCTCAACGGATTACGTCATTTTTCTGTTCCCAACATCACATGGACCTCCGTTAGAAAGTCAGAGTAATTAAACACTTTCTCAACTTCACAGTTTGATGTTTGAGATCACAAAACGTCATGAATGCATAATTTGTTAATAAAGTTCAAGTGTAACAAGCAATTAAAATTTACTGCTATTCTCTCAAATACTTAAGGGAGCATTTTTTTTCAAGTTACCAAAAAGATAGGAAAAAAAAATGGCTTTAAACAGTTCATTTAAATTAGCTTCTTTGTAAGATTTCAACCACTTGTATAATATATATACATATAATATACATATGTAATATACGTACATATAATAAGCTCACTTTTTAGGAGGATTTTAATTTTAAAAGGAACTGATTTGGGGGTAATCTCTTTAATGTAGTTTCTTTCAGGGAATCCAAATATTTCCAATAAAGTTCATTTCTGGTTAACATTAATGAAATTATTTCTTATGTGCTGTCTTTGATTCATACAGGCTATTTTTGGGGAGAGGGGTTTTACAGTCATTCTTTTTGCTACATTAGGACTTGTTCAATATTTGAATTAGCAAAATCTAAGTAATCGATTATTCTGTTTTAATAATGTCCTTTAATCCTGCATCCTTTCTAATGTTAATACAACCTTGAATACTGAGAGTTTAAAAAGTAATATAAGCCTTGACAAAATGAATAAAAGAAACCTTATCAATGTACTTTTATTTTTCATGAAATAAAATAGATCTATGAGCAATGTCTCATTTGAGCTACATAAGCTTCTTTGGGTATCTCTAACTGCTGGATTAAAGTTGAGGCAAACGGTATAGGATGGCAGGTCTTCTCTAAAATATCTCATGCAACTTTTTAGTTCCAGCAGTGAACACTAGAATCCTATTAATGATTTTTATAAATTTCCTTCAAGTATTATTTATTAAATGTGAACTTTAATTCTAGTCAATATTTTCTCCAAAAGCTCAAATACAAGGATTGCATTTACAAAGTTTTATATAGGTAGGTATTCTTAGGAGGGATAAAAATTTAGAATACAAGAAAAATTGGTAAGCAAATATTTTTGGAGAAAGTAGAATGATGGAATTAAACCAATGGAGATAAATATAAAGTTTCAAATTAAGGTTAAAAAATGAATATAGAAGAGGGGAAGCAAAGCTTATAAGAGTCCATACAATAAAGATCTGAGGATATTTTGAGTGCACCGCATGATTTAGTTGATAAGGTAGTTAAAACAAACTTTGCCTACGTTACGTTAACAGAAGTGAAACATCACACATCAAGAAAGATTTGTCCCCACTATACACTGTGTTATGCAGAAATCTAGAAAACTGAGAAGTGCTCTGGAAACTACTTTTACCAAGAGAAATTGATAATTTTGAATTCTTTTAGTGTGCAGGGGCTAGGTCAAAGTGGATTTGGAAAAGCTGTCATGCAAAGAATGGTTAAAGGAGTTAGTGATTTTTAGCTAAGAGAAGATATGCAAAGGACTGATTACATTTATTCAGTGTGGCTCCATCAGTGGAACTAGATGGACAGCCTTCAGTTAGAAGACAGGTTTTTTTAATGTAAAAAGCAAGCTTTTTAACAAGGAAAGTTCTCTGTGACTAAAAAGTGAGCTGATTATCAAAGCTGCCTACTCTGGACAAGA
The DNA here is from genome assembly GCA_002007465.1 of Ailurus styani. Taxonomy (NCBI): domain Eukaryota; kingdom Metazoa; phylum Chordata; class Mammalia; order Carnivora; family Ailuridae; genus Ailurus; species Ailurus styani. The sequence goes on from LNAC01000002.1 coordinate 582,669, forward strand.
GACTTGACAAAGGTAAGTCTGTGTTCTACAGGTCTCTTGCAAATCAAAGCTTCCAGATGGCTTCTTTCATGCTTACCATATCATTACCTCTCTGAAATTTTTGTCACCAAAAAATTACCGTACTATTAATTTCCAAATTAGTATTAATTTTCTCTAAGAAAAAATAACTTTTTCCATAGTTTCCTTTAATAATGAGCTGAAATTAAAGACTACACTTTGAAAGCAAATGTTTTCTGTCAGATTACCATAATATCATTCTGACCTGCCTATATTTTTATTTTTTAGATAGCTTTTTCAATTACCTATCGATGGTAGCTTTGGATAGCTGGTTACACACAGTGTCTGTGATAATGTATGTGTGCATATTTATTTCATGTAGGAAAATATGACTAGATTCGAACTCACATTGTTTGGATCCACATTTACCACCTGCTGGTTGTGTGGTGCTGAGAAGGTATGTAGCCATTTATGATTCAGTATCATCTTCTGTAAAAGGGGGCTAGGATTAATACCTCTCTCAACAGATGAGAGTAAATATAAAAAGAATTAATGTACCTAGAACATTTAGGGACAGTGCCTGGCCATATTATAAGCACTATGTATTTATTGTTAAGACTTTTAAAATTCAGAATGGGAAAGCCTTATGGACATAGTAAAAGTAAACGAGTGGTGTTATGGAATGAAATCTGACTTTAAGAAAAGAAAATTCGGGCGCCTGGGTGGCTCAGTGGGTTAAGCCTCTGCCTTCGGCTCAGGTCATGATCTCAGGGTCCTGGGATTGAGTCCCACATCGGGGTCCCTGCTCGGTGGGGAGCCTGCTTCCCCCTCTCCCTCTGCCTGCCTCTCTGCCTACTTGTGATCTCTCTCTGTCAAATAAATAAATAAAATCTTTTAAAAAAAGAAAAGAAAATTCAATTATATACATTGAGAAAATGAAATATATAATTATGATTATTTAAGAAAGAGAAGGAGAGAGGATCACACATGATAAACAAATCTCCACAAGGATTCTATGTCCTGACATGTGTGTACTAGTTTGAGGCAAGTGTGCTTGCTGCAAACTACAATTCCATCAGGTTGTAGACATAGGTATTACCTCTAACAAATTTTCCAAGGTTTTTGTGACTCAGAAGACTGGGGACCTATTCCCAGCTCTATTACTGTCAATCTGCATAACCTCAAACAAATACAGTTACCTATTAGCTTCTCTTGTTAAAATATTCCCATTGTAAGCCATGTGTTAAAAAAACACTACACAGTTCTTATCAATTAAATAAACTACATGGTTTCTAGGATGCTGCTATGGACTGAATGTTTGTTCCCCTCAAAATTCATATGTTGAAACCTTAATTCCCATTGTGACACTATTTAGAAGTGGAGACTTTAGGAGGTGGTCAGGGTTACATTTTAGTCATGAGAGTGGAGCCCTCATGATGAGATTAATGCTCTTACATAGGGATGAAGAGATGGGAAGTCTCTCTCCCTGCCATGAGAGAATATGGCAAGAAGATGACCACCTGTAAACCAGGAAAAGGTCCCTTGACCATTTTGGCACCCTGGTCTCAGAATTGAAGGCTCCAGAATTGTGAGAAATAAGTGTTTGTTGTTTAAGCCTCCCACTCTATGGTATTCTGTTATAACAACCCAAGCCAACTAGGACAGAGGCCTTAACAATTCTTTGACTCTAATATATTCAGAGTAAATCGTAGAAATTCTGGCTTTTCCTAGTCATTATCAGACTTAGAAGTCTCAGCGCCGTGTTCCTGAAGCTTCATGGAACGTTTTCCCTGGAGTAGAGCCGCTTGTTCAGGATGCCACTGTCTTTGTGGGAGTAAATTTATTGTTATCATGTCATATTTGAATCAGATTAAATTTTCCCCTGATCATGTCTATTTTTATTTTGAGATTATCCCAGTAATTACTGGTAATAATAACACTGCCTTCTTATTTTTGAAAACCATCACATAGCACCTTTCCACCTAAAATCTCTAGGTAGGACAGATCTCAGGGTACTTTATCCAATCCTACCTCCCAATGACATTTCCCACTAATTCCCTGTCTCTCTCACCAGGATCTCTCTGTTCTGTCTAATAATCCAGTCTCTGGATTGTTCTTTCCATTCCCTGGACATATCACTGTTAGCTGGCTCCATCCAGGTATATATTCAGTCTGTATCCTTTATCCTTTGCCTAAAATGGTTTCCTCAGTATCAACTCATCTTCTGAGGTCAATTAAATAGAAGGTGAAAATAGCCTTTCCCTGTCCATCCTCATTTGATACTAATACTTCCCATACTCAAAACATTTTTTGTCCCTTTTGGGATGCTAAAATAGAAGTTACTTTTACTCTTCTTTATTGGATCCAGGCTAATAGTCACCTTTTAAAGTTAGTTTATCTTTATGAAGATTAAAAAAACCCGACTTTCTTGTTAATCAAAAATGAATAAAGATTAAGAAAGAAATAAAATCAAGAAATGGTTATGCTTTTCTCTAGAGAGACAATGAGCCAATATTTCCCTTTGAAGGGGAGGGGATGAGAAGTGGAGAAAAGTGAGAGAATGGAGCATGTGCACCAGTCTAGCCAATCACCAGGCATCCCCTTTGGGACGTTTTATGGGCCCATTTTGGAGTACAGAGCACTGCCTACAGAGTTCTGGTTCCGGCATTTTAACCTATTTTCTAGAAATATATGTTTTACTTGTCCATGTGAAAAAATAAATTACATGCTTTTAGAAATATAAGCCTTTTATATTTCCAAAGTATTCTGCATAGTTTCATTGGGGAATGCTCAATATGAAAGTGTTTTTTTTCAATATGTATGTATGAAAAATTGAATTCTGCCATTTTGAGGCAAATTTAGAGAAGCCAATTTTAAAGATCTTTTAAAAACGTTTTCCGTCATTTCATAGAAATACTTGCTAAATAAGGTATGCAGAATCAATCCAATTTGGGGCTTAATTTTGGGAGATGGGTCTGGAAAGATTTTCTTTGCCAAGTCATCATTTATTGAGTACTTATGATACCCAAGGTACTGAGCCAGGGGCTTCTCATTTACTTTGTCACCTGACCTCATAGCACCCTAGGAGTTATAAGCCTACTTTCGTGATAAGCAAGGAAACTCATAGAGCTTGCTACTTGTCTTAGATGACTTATCAGAGTGAGGATTAGAACAGAGGACAGATTTGGCTCAGATCATGATCACAAGGTCCTGGGATCCAGTCCCACTGGGACTCCCGTCTCAGTGGGGAATCTACCCCTCCCTCTCCCTTTGCCCCTCCCCAGGCTTATGCTCTCTTTCCTTCATTCTCCATCTGAAATAAATAACTAAAATCTTTTAAAAATAAAGAACATAAGGCAGATTACAAAAAAAGTGTTCTCTTCACTTTATTCTGTATGCCTCATTTCAAAATATGTACTGAACAGAACAAAATTGCTGTGCTGATTTCTTACTTTCTTTTATGTATTAAATTGAGTTATTCTAAGCATTGGATTCATTTCAAAGTTAATAGAAAGTCCATGGCTAGACAAAATCTGAATGATTCAGAGAGAGATGAGAAATAGATCTACCCTTACAATGTCTATGATACAAATCAGTCAAAACTCATTTTTATACCATTTTATTTTTCCCAAAACATGTTAACTTTAGGGCCCTAGGATAGCTGAAGTGTTTTTTTCTTTTCTGTAAGATAATGTCCTTATAATTCTATTTGATGAAAGAAATGTATTGGAGATATTGGTTTAAATAAAATCCATTGATTTTATCATTTTCTTTTTACATTTGTAACGTGGCTGCCAGCAAATTTAAAATGACGTATGTGGCTCACATTTTATTTGTACTGTACAATGCTGATCTAGAACAATTCTATGAGGACCATAAAACAAGTTTGAAGTTTCTATCACAGCTTTTGTAAGAGAAAATTATTTTTACGAAATCCCAATGACATTAAAAAAAAATTTTTTTTTTTTACATTTACTTCCTTGGTTACCCCCGGTAGACACATTCAGGCTTCCATAAAAAAAGCAGACTTGAAATAGTTTCTCATCTTTGCTTTTGCATTGGAAAAGTGGTTATGCTGATACCTAAAACATAAGGATGCTATGAAGATTACACTCAGTCAGGGTAAAAATAAACCTTGAAATTAAAAGGAAAACTTTACCGGTTGTAATATAATTGAATTAGTTCACTTTTCTCCAAAGCTCCCTAGAAAGGATTTCCTTCCTGTAGCACCTTGGCCAGCTACTGTCTGAAGGCAAAGATGACAGACAAGGGCCAGAGAAGCCCTTACCCTAAGATCCCCGTGTAGAGCAGACCTTACCAGTCATGGCAGTCTTTCCTGCGGCTCCACAGAGTTCTTCTTCACTGAGCTCTAGAGTCCTCATGATCCCTTCTGCAGGTGGCTGGTCGAGATCTGCAAGAGGGGGCTCTCGCTCTAAAGTGCTGGTAGGGATGTGTCATAAATGGAAAGTCACATGAAATGTTTCACTTCGCTTTTGACTTGGATGAAATTCTGGCTCCTAGGAACAGTAGATGAACGGCATAATATTTGGAGGGGAAGGAAAAATGGCGGTCAGGCAGTACCACATATAGCGCAAGTTGATAATATGCTTTTCAGAACTTAGAAACACTCTAGGGGCCGTTTTCAAATGTATCATATTCGTTTATGCAACTGTTAGTGGTTTTTCATGTTTTATGTATTAGAATAAAACTGGATTTATAATACAGTAAGTTGCCAAATTTAATATTGTTCCCATTAAAAGACCTTATTTATGTCACAGATCAAATCACGCTGTTTGAAAATTAACAGCTGTACATATGTAAAGCCTGAGATAACACAGACTGCAAGGTGAGTGGTAATTCTCTTTCTTGCCACCAATAACATAAAAGACTTTGACTTGACTTTATAAGATGGTCTCTTATTAAAAACAAATGAAAACAAAATGAACTATATATATGTTAATTTTAACTGAATTAAATTCAATTTTACTATCTTAAAGTCTAGAACCACAAGTGAGGTTATTTTTCCTTTTCATTTCATAATATTCACTATGTTTAGCAGAATCAAAGTTTTCTTTTCTTACAAACTAGAATTTTTGTGCCCTGTTTCCTGGGGTTACTATATTTTATCTGCTATCTCACCAATTATTTTCTGCATCAATAACACCCTACCTAAGTTATCTCAGAGAATAGCCTTCAGATCAGTTCTACCCAATAGAAATACAATGTTCAATACATATGCAATTTCAAATTTTTCTAGTACTTACATTTTAAAAAATATAAAAAGAAATTATTTCAAAATGTATTTTATTTAAGACAAAATACTGTTATTTTAACATAATATAAAATTATTGGGCAATTTTGCATTCTCTTTTCATACTAAATGCTTGAAATCTACTGTGCATTTTAGATTTACATCCTCTGTCAATTCAGACTAATTGTAGTAAAAGTACCAGGTAGCTACATGTGGCTAATGGTTAATGTTCTAGACACCATAGGTTTAGAATACAGTTCTTTAGCTTCTGGAAAGAGGCTTTCTCTGATTCTCACAACCATCAGTGACAAAAACAGCTACATCTAGGTAAGCAAAGATATCATGGTAGATAATGGATTTCATTCCATATAGGAAAAGACAGGATTACCTCTCCTTTTTGTGATGAGTTAGAAATTAGCCCTGACAACCATTACTCCAAAGAATGAGTAGGGGTCTTCTTCCCCGAAGTTAAAGAATATTCACTGGATAACTCACTTCCTTCCAGTAGTCATGAAAATTATAAATTCAGATGGTGAATTATTTTCTGGGCCTTAAAGATGATAGAAGCTGCATTTGGCAGAAAATATGATTAAAAAGGAAATAATAAGGGGAGACCTTACCAACTTATTTTTCTTTTCAAAAGAATAAGCAAAAATGTTTCTCTTTTCTAAGAAACTTATACTTACTTCGATTATAGCATACTACCAGTAAAATATTGTCAAAATATAACCTACATGTTTAATTTTGTTAGTCTGAACTTTGGCTCAATGTTACCTAGATTTTGAGAAAAATGAGAGAATATGAGTAAAATTACAAGCAACCAAGAGAAAATCATGACAATGGCCAATTCAATAACAGCATAATCAAAACATGGAGCATCCAAAGCTGCTTATGCTGATGATGTGAGGATTTAAAATTAGACAGAGATCTCTTAAAACACTGATATTTATTGTTCATTTGCAATTTTAATGTAAAAACCTTTTAATCCCTGTCTGTACCTTCCAACTTATTCTTTCTGGCTAAAACCCATTATCCCTTATTTTCTCCAAAATAGAAAAACTCAAAACTAATTTCCAGGAATCCTGGTGTATTCTCCCTTTTGACTTTAAGGCAGAGCGTTGCTTTTAACAATGCTTTGGCTTTTGTTATACTATTCTGACTTTTTGTTTTTTAATATGGCTGTACCTTTACTTAATTTATGAGCACAAAAAGAAATTAGGCTTTGGAATGCTTCTCAAAATACTAATGATCTTCTCAAAATACTATGATGCACTATGTGCACAAAGATGTTGGCAGACTTGCACTTGGGAAGATGATACCTTCATAAACCAATATAGTTAACTCTCATATCAAGACATTCTGGAATCTCCAAACACTGCCCAACACTTCTACCAGTCTTTTTGTGATCAGGGATTCACTTTGCCATTCTCACTGGAAATGCCTGGTGATTGTGATAGCACTGGGGTGAGGAACAGGTAGGAAAGTGAGAATTGAGTTGGGAAGGGTTCAGGAAAGAGAAAATGTCATTTGGGATTGTGCATTTGAATAGTAACATTGCCAGGGTCCATCACCATCAATCCAAAATTCAGTCAGCTAAGCGACCATATAGGCTCATATTTTTGCCTTCCCAAATCTTAAAGACAAATACTTGCCTTAATGTCTCTTCGCAAATGCAAATAAACTTATGTTAAAAATGATGTTGGAACTCTGATTTTGTAAATGAACATTTTAAGGCAAGACACAATAAACAAAGAACTTCCAATTTAACACCATAAGTAGGAAACTATTTTATTGACATCTTCATCAATCATCACCTACAAGTTTAAGAAGTATCAGCATCCATCATCTTCCTCAGAATTAATATTATGAAGCAATTACATAAATCACAGAGTAAGGAAACTATAGACTAAATTATTTTTAAGCACTAGAACAGTTTAATCATAAACATCTCACTTCTCATACTAACCTTTCCATTGCATTGATTTGAGCATATGAACCATAAAACCCCATCAGTTTCAGCTCTGATGTGGTTTTCTCTTGCAGGGTTCACAATAGGTTGAGATAAAATATTTTCCATCATTACATTAGGCTGGTCTGTGGATGCTCTTGGTGAAAGGACGACATAACAGCGTGTTCATAAAGCAACTACACATGGAGCTTATGCTCTGAAGCTCAATTTCTAGGCCACAACATATGAATCTCCGTTTCCTTTGACTGACAGCTCAAGGTTCATTAATATTTCTATCTCAATCAAGTTAAAAGAGATTTACAGGTTTGAAATGCAATAGAGCTCTAAAAGTCAATGGGGGCATGAACTAAATAAATGCATCTCTAAATCTGCTTAGTCATTTTTAGTTGAAATACTTCATTAGAGAGTAGGAAAAACAAAGGGAAAAAAACTAAAGTTCAGTGGATCTTGTTACACAGCAAACACATTGGGAAGTCACTGGAGAACCTAGCTTGGTGAAAAAAGCTCCAGACTGAGGAAAATAAAAATCTTAAGGAACAGGAGAGGTAAATAGAGTATTTTGCACATTGTATTTACTAAGACATCACAGAATATCAACCATAAAATAGTAAAAATTTAATAAAACTGGTCTGTAACTTTAGAAAATAGATTAATATTACAAAATTTTAAGATGGAGCTTTGAAAAGATTTTTAAAATAAATTTTAAAGCATCTTAACTAAAGTTAAAATGACAGAATACATAACAACATAAATATTTAAACATATTTCATTTTTGTTTAAACAGAAAGTATATTTTCTTAACTCTAAGATGACTTAGAGTAAAAAGAAATGAAGGCCACTTTTATTGTCTACTCTAAATATTTTATATATCAATTTATCTTTGAAATATCCAATGATAATAATCTGGTCAAATAAAATTTATCAGTGTATTAATTATTCATTAATACTATGAACAATGTCAATAAACTATAGTTATAGTCTCTTACAATATGTGTATGGTATTACAACTTATTACTGGTAACAAAAACCATCTTTAATACATATGTCATAAAATCTTTAAACAAAAGAAGAAATTGGATATGCAAATTCCATTCAAATATTTTAAGAATTAATTCTGGAGGCTATTCCTCATAAACAAAGGAACAATAGCAAAACTGTATTTTATAGATGGGAAATCAGATAACTCCATCAGCAAACAAAATTGTGGAATATGTATAATAATGCAAATTAAATACAGTACTCTAAAACCTTATGTTCAATTGGTAACATGACCAGATATCCAGAGATCTCTTGAGAAAACTGTGTGCCATATGTTTTGAATGCTGAAGCTTGAAGAATTAGTTTGGAGTTTTCGCCTTCTTTTTGCCACTTCCCCATCCACCACTGAGTTGTACAGGATAGTCACGGAATGATATACGTTCTTTCTTAGAAGGTCTTGTATTTGTTATCACTGGTGCAAATATTCCCTTAATTGAAAAACCTAGACAGTGATATTAAATGGACACGTTCACTTAACTTGATTCAGGTAGAATATTTTAAAGTAGAAATATATTTGTCAACAACAGACATTTGAGAACTATATGATTTTTGAATTAAAAAAAGCATACTGAGTTTCCTTTTTGTTTGCAAAATAAAGTTTGGTAAAAAGTGTATTTTGTTCAAGGAAAAGGAAATGGTTGAAAAAATCAAATAGATATGTTTTCTTCTATCTACAAATCAAAACTGTTATCTCAAGACTGAGATTATATATCTTCCTAGTTTTTAGATATCGAAATTTGTTTATATGTTCATAGTTTAAGTTTTTATCACTGTGCTTTCATAAATGAGTATGCTATGATTAGTTTTAGAAATAGTTCTTTTGAATTAAGGACTTCTTCAGAAAAAAGAATTCTTGGTACAACAGAAAACACATTAGATCTAGAATCTAAAGATATTCATGGGTTCTAGTCTGGCTGCATAAAACCAGTTTTGTGACCCAGAACAGGTTACAACCTTTCTAAGCCTTAGTTTTATAAATGAAGGAAACAATCTGTGCATTGCATAGTTATTGTGAAGGGTACTGACTTCCTGGTAAGTCCTATGAGAGTGCCTTGTAAACAGGTGCCATAATGTGAAAGAAATTACTATGGTCAACAATTTAGAACTTATCCAGAAAAAAAGTATCAAAAGTTGTTAGTGGTTAAAAATAAGTAGTTGTTGAAAGAATGGGATGGTGAATTAGGAATGTTTTGCTCAGCAAGATCCCAAGATGCCATATCAAAAATACTATTAAAGAATTATGATCATCTGCTTTAAATCTCCTGAGGATTAGACAAGCACAGGACTGGCTCTGTGGGGAAAGTGTTTGAAAAGCAGCAGTGTGAGGAATTTCAGAGCTCCCATAGTACTGGGTTGAGGCAAAGGTTCAAACCACGTTACTCTCCATTGTGATGCTATTGTGCTTTAAATAAGTTTAGAAGGGGAAATACCTAATTTTTTTTAAAAAGTTACTGCTTTTCCAACTAAAACCTAAAATATTTTTTTTAAATGTCTAAATAGAAACGTTAGGAAACATTAGATCGTTTGTGGAAATTTGCCTTAATTTCAAATTTGGCACAGCATAATGGTAAATATTGATTGTAAAACCCATTTTATATTTAAAAAGCTCTTTTAAAACTGTATTGCTTTTTGGATTTTTATACTAAAACTGTGATTAGGAAAACAAATTCAAAGTAGTTAATGAACTTCTATAAAGATAGCATGTTTTACTTTTAGTCTACATAAAGAATATTAGTGAAAGGCAGGGAAAAAAAGCTATTGATTTAAGAGGGGGTATGCTAGACAGAAAGAGTAATATCTAGGGATCCAGGCTCAAGTCTGTAATGGAGTTAGAAACAGAACACAGCTCAGGAGTTTAGAGACCTTCATAGCTGGCACTCACAGGGAGTCAAAGACAGAGGGACAAAAACTATGCCAGGTAAAACTGGCTTCCAAGTGCTGGCCAGAATTAGCCTGCATGAAGCTACTCCCTCCCTGTAAATCAGCCAGTCCTTTGCAAAACTGCCTGAACTCTTTCAAGCAACAGGAATATTACTGATGCTGAAAAGCAAGAATTTCCATTTTTTTAAAGAATTTCCTAATGATAAATAGCAGCCTCAAAAAATGTAAGAAAGTGTCCTAAAAACTTACCATCTTTCCACTTGTTAGTTACATATGGAAAATGTATTTTTTTCCAAATGACAGCATGGAAAGTCTTCTTGGTTTATTTTGGAAAACAACAACAGTAACAGCAAACCCACACCTTGCGCCAGCAGTAAAAATTCTTTAATGAATAAACTCTTTCCTGGATAGCAAGTATGTATTTAGGAGAACACATAATTTGGGGAGAAAGCTGAGGTTGAAGGGGTGGGGGAACAGGGAGGTCTGAGAACTGAAGAGCTACTGGGACATATTTAGAATTCAGAAATATTTATTTAAATATAAAACAGAGATTAATAAAAAAAAAGTAAGCAGATTTCCACAAATGGCTGACACAAATGTTTTCTTCCAACAGAGAAAGCTAAATCAAGTTCCTTGCAAGCATTAATCAAGATAATATGTACAAGTAAGTACGTGTTTTAAAATATAATCCAATCATACAGATTATTGGTTAATACTTTCTATGAAAGTATCTTAATAGTATAAAGATGTATTATTGAATGCCTTTACTCTTAATATAAGCTTTTTATCAAAGATGACAAATAATAGGTAAGGAGGGAGACATTTTCTGTACAAAATCTTGGAATATTTATAATTTCATACACTTCTAAAATAATTATTTCAAAATGAAATAAATTAAATTGTATTAAAACATGGCGTTTACCAAATCCTCATTCTTAACAGTGTTTCTGCATTCTAAAGGATTTTTCTATTGACTACAAATTTACTGTATGGTACAATTTTTTCTCCCTAATATTGTTCTGTTGTCTTTGTTATTTTGAAGCTGTTGATGAATCTTTAAGTGTTTTTGTACTTACCCACAATGTAACCCTATATTTAAAGGGCAGTTTGTAAATTTTTCATTGTTTAGTATACCCCCATCAGCAAATAATTTATCACACACATATTGTGTGATATTTTAAAACACTTTTATAGTAATTTTGAAGTATATTTTCAGTGGAATGAAAATGCTATAGGACATTAGTCTTTAAAATTAAATAAATATTTATGTATACATACAGTTTTTTAAAGATACATTTTTGATGTGTTTAAAGGCTTGCATTTTATTGTTTTGTTGGTTGCATATAAATAATTTGGGCAGTAATCAATATAGCTATTCTCTCATTGCATTTAGTGAGAGTCTTTGTGTCATCATTAAATTCTTGAACCACCAGATACATGGGACATAAATCAAGGAGTAAAACAACACATCTGTAAAGGAACCATATATTGGCATTTATTGTAAAGCTATTACTTTGTCCTGTAACTACTCTAGAAATGGAAAAAAAGGAAAATAAAGAAGCAATTTAATACAGTCGATGTATAATCATTCTAAAATTACTTACCCCCATGAAAATACAATAGTGAGAGAATCTTGCCTCAAAAAATTGACATTAGAGTTAGACCTACTGATGGGCTCCTGGAATTAAAAAAATTATGACTAAAGGACTTTTAACAGTTTTTGTCTCTTTCCTGCAACATTATTGTTATAGATTTTATGTTTCTTTAACAACAGTCTGCTGCATATTTGCAGGTGATCATACAAATTAACCAATCTGTTTCTTACATATGTGCTGAAAGTATGTCTTGATAAGTATGCTCTATCTCCCAATAAGTCACTTCTTTGCCACATAATCTGTGTTCTGCTAAAGATTTGTTCTGGTCCTTTAAAAAATTTTTTTGGTTAAATCCTTGGTTCTTTAACAAATGTCAAGGTCTATATATGCTGTGTTTTGATAAGTAATTTAATATGTAAAATGCTTTGAATGACTCTCCTGGTATGTATAAAAAAAACTTCGTTAAACCGGTCAAAATAGAAATTTCATGATGTATAGTAATACGTCATTGGATTTTCATCAATACACCCAACACTATGTGTCTGGATATAGAAATCCTTTCAAAGTCCTTCCCATATTGTACTGCTTAACAGCAGATACAGCACAAGCAAAGCATGGAGGAAAAAAAATTCAACATTTTAATGAAAGTGACCAGAACAAATTTTTAGCAGCAAACCGTTTACATCACTTTAAGTGCTGTGAATGAGTTACACTGGGTAAGTTTGAGGTTGAGGTAGTTATTACAGTGTTCAAATAACAGTTGCTTCTTAAGGTCATTGCTATGTCCAACCTTGAATTATAATGATCATTTGAACTGAACTTCAGTTAGATAGTTTAAAGTCTAACGCTGAGAGTGAAAACAAGACAACAAGTTGTCTATATTATATTCAGATTTCCTCAATAAATCATGGTGGTTTGGCTTTTTTTCTCAAATTTTTTTCAAGCTTTTTCAGTGACTAAAATTTTTTTCTATAACATAAAACTATTAATAAAATTTCAGTTTCTCAGTATTTCAATTGGACAATGACATTTATAATTGTTCATCTTACCCAATATTTAAGTGACACATATGTCACTGAGAAAATCAGTTAGGCTTGGTACATTTGATAGAAAATAACCACAGTGTTTGTTATTGTTGGTAAAAATCAGATGCCTATTATTTCTAAATCAGACACATATAATTTGCCTTGGCTACACATATTTATTTGAAAAACAATTCCTCATGAGCATAAAAGCTAATACATGTCAAATAGAGTGAGGAAGCTTATTTTGATAGATATTGTGTAGATTTTTACTTTTGTGTTTTGCCTACTTCTTGATCTTTTATAATACCTCCCCTTCATATTTGATCTAGAATTTTTAAGGTCTCCTTACTGTACGCACTGTTTGCCAGATTTTACTATTTGTAACACACTATTGTGTTGATTTCTTCTTGAAGATACCTTGTGGCTGTCTCTCCACACACAAAGATGGATAAAATGTGGTGCTAAAAATATTGTCTCATTTCTATAAATTCTGTGGTTCTCATACTAATATTGTTCATTATTATAATTTTTTTCTAGAGGAATATTTTTGAGTGATTTATTTTTGATTGTAAAATACAAATAAGTTTTGTGATTTATTTTTCAGAACTAGGTTTGCTTTCTATCATGTGCCCCTTAAATTAACTAAAACTCTTCTTTCCATTAACTATTCTATGTAACTTTGATTAATGAAATTTTATGGCTTCCTACTACACTAGTAGATACTTATTGAGTGTTTAAATTTCTAAACTGACTAGGAAATAAAAATTGTAACTCATTGAGGAGTTAACAATCTCAAAGCTACCCAGCTATCCATTTTCTACTGTACCCTGTTTCTTCTAAAAATCAGATCATATGTCCCTTTTTTCTTGTCAATTCAGGCAACGTCTATTCCCAACTCCTTTAATAATTTTTTTATTGTTCTCTTCAGGATCCTATTCAATTCTATTACATTTACAACCAAGTGTCCATAATTGTTTGTAAGTAAAGAACCATGGTATAAATGATGCTAATAAGTGAGAGTACTTTCTGCCTTTAACTGATATGTATATTCCTTTGAAATAACCTAGTTCTTATAACACTCTATTTTAATTTCTAATAATCTTGTCTTACCCCCTCACTTTCCCATGTTAATTAATTTATCCAAAGAAAACTTTTAGCAAAAATATGCTTTTTAGTAAATCTTCAAAAGTTTATCATTAAGCAGATATCCTTTGGAATTTAAACATTTAAAACCCAAGTTAGATTTTCAAGATCACTTGGGGTCTTTGAAAGCTTTAATTTAAAATCTTCCTTTTAGGGGCACCTGAGTGGCTCTGACGGTTAAGTGTCTGACTCTTGATTTTGGCTCAGGTCATGATCTCAGGGTCATGAGATCAAGGTCCACCTAAGGCTTGGGACTCTGCGGGGAGTCTGCTTGGATTCTCTCCCTCTCCCTCTGCCCTTCCACCCTGTCCCCCTTACAGAGCTCTCTCACTCTCTCTCAAATAAATAAATCTTAAAGTCGTCCTTTTATTTACACAGTCATTCAACATGTATTTACTTAGTGCCCACTTTACAGCAGACACTGTTCTCTTCTGCCTTACGGTGGACATTCCCTGTCAATTTTCTTCCCTGTGCCAAATCATATTAGTAACTATCACACTGTAGTTGCTTTCCATTTTACTCTATTCTAATAATTCCATCGTTACAGTCCTCATATGGAACTTGTATAAAACAAATACTTATTTCCACATTCCCAGATAGTGAAGACTTGTGGATAGATTTCCCAAAAACTTTTCATGGAAACTTTCATTATCCCTTTTCATGCTTATTAGTTCTTAGCAGGGAGACATTTGGCAACAATAAACATGACTAGCCTCAGGATTTATTATATTATGGCACTTCAGTTTCATTCATTTGACAAATGCATTTCACATTTGACCATACCCATTTATTTACTCACCAATTTAGTTAGTGTAAGAAGTTGGTTTGAAAGCAACAACAATAACAACGCCCCCTCCCAAATTCAGAGTATAGCAGTTTATTTTAAAAAAGGAAATGAACATGAAGGAAAGACATAAGAACTAGAATACTATAGTTAGAAACATGATGCTTTAATCTAATATCAGTAGAGCATACATTGATCCTGTCCTCAAAAATATTAAAAATGTGTGGGTCTTTATTTGTTTTTTACAAAGAAATGTAGTTGACATATGTACAACTAGTTTTCTCACACAAGTACGGTTGAAATTTGTCATTCTCCGGATAACGTTAGCTGCTGATGAAACTACTGTTTTAGACCTGTAAACACTATTCTGTGGTTACTAATAACTGTTACATTTAACTGTGTCTAGAATCATTGTTGACTCTTCATTAAATTGTCTTAGTTTGGAAATACGCAGCATCAAGTTGTTAAAGGACATTAAATCAACAGCTGTTTATTATGTGCCTACTTTGCAGTAGACTTTTAATACATATATATTAGATGATTCCACCAACCATGTAAACATGCTCTTGGTATAATTAATTCTGATTATCTAGTTCAGGTTGTGGGAATATTTTAAGGGTTAAAGTGTTAATGTGTTTGTGTGATTAATTGTCAAAGTTCAGGAACAAAAAAAAGACCTATCAATTTGTATTTTTAAAAATTTTGCCAAAAAATTTGAGACCAAGAAAGTCAGAGTTAATGGTTTAAGCAGTAATGAAAAGAGCCTTAAAATTTACAACTTTACATTGTTATAGACCAACTCTTGCTGAAAAAAATTTTTAAAAATTCTATGTGATGTAGCTCTAGCTTTTTTATTGACATGTTACTTTAAATCCAACACTTCAGGTAAAAAACAAAAGATGATAAGAAAAGCCAGATTTCGTGTATAGATCAAAAAAAGTTTAACTTGGTCATAATTGTTTATAAAGTCATATCTTTACCTTCTTTTTATCTGGACAAAAATATAACATCTATAGTGGGATGGAAGTTTGAATAACATAAATGAGAAATATGACAGTCGATTTTTAGTTCTTGTACAATGAATTTTTGCAACAATTGGCATAGACTGTGGTATCAAGGAGTTATTTTATTAGAAGATTTTGTAGATAGAATACCATCACTTATGCCATTTAGAATGGCAGATAATTAAAAGTGCACATGTTTAACAGCTCTTCATTATGCATTTAGCATCAACAAAATTTTTGCTTGAGCATAGTTATATTGTTTTTTACTCTCAAAACTATTATGAGTATTACATGTTAGTTAGTGCTCACATTTTCTCATCACCCACGTGCTCTTCAAATCTCTGTCACTGTTAGTTCACTCATAACTTGCCTGAAAATGTGACATTGCAGGGATTTAAGAATTCACTATGTCCCAGCCCCTTGCTCAGCACTCTATTTTCACCAACTCTCTTCAATCCTCATTACAACTCCACAAGATACATCCTCATTTTAAAAATGGGGAAACTGAGGTAATGCCATTAAACTATTTGCCCAAAGGTAAGTGATAGTAACACAGTTGAAACTCAGTTTCAGGTGACTAAGATTTATTGTAAAGAAGATAGTATCATGTTTAACAGAAGTAAAGTATGCCTCTGACATAATAGTACCATAAAGAAACTCATTAGGTAGCCAAAGTGAGATGCATATTTGTTTTTGTATGCTTTGGAATGGAAAGAACTGTCCATTACCTGGAAAAAAGGCCTATGAAACTAAAAATGAATAAAATGTATCAATGAAAAACAATACGATCTTCAATTTCTGTAAGTGAGGAAATGCAAGGGAAAGATATTTCTATATGTGTATCCATATCTATGCCTACTTATATTTTTATATGATTTCATAAACCCTTACATGATTTTTTTAATTTAAGAATTACCAAAAGTTTTTTTTCAGACTTTCTTATCCTTTACTTATGCTACTGTCTCTCTGTTTACCCCTCAAGGTCCTTATAGATGAGTTGTTACCAGAGGTTTTGAAGTTGTTCAAAGAATACTCCTATCTGTGAGTTGATTTTGGCTTTACATGAACACACATGTTAATAAAGTAATATTAATGAGGAGTGTCTCCTTTGAACTTTGCAAAATTTGATATGGAATACTAGAGACACTACATGTTTTTCCAAGATAGTATATAATGAAAATATATTAGAATGATGTAACTATCTAGATTTTTTTAAAGGCCAGGTACAAGTAAAACCAATATGCTAATTAATGGGCAATTGAACCAAAACTCACTTATTATTTTTATGTATAGTTTCAGCTTATGCTGAAAAATATGAAAATAGGTATGTGATTAAGTGTAACTTTTACTCACCTTCGACCACTCTATGGGACAGAAAATAAGTTACATGTAAAACATTTCTAGATATCCAGTGAGAAAATCCACTGATTTGTAAATTTAAGTTACACAATGTAAGAGATCAATAGGAAGTAGCAGAGCTGTCAAAGAGGTCAAAATGCTAATTAGAGAAGAAGATGTGGTATATACATAACATGGAATATTACTCAGCCGTCAAAAAGAGCGAAATCTTGCCACTTGCAATGATGTGGGTGGAGCTAGAGAGTATTATGCTAAGTGAAGTCAGTCAGAGAAAGACAAATACCATATGATTTTATTCATATGTGGAATATAAGCTATACTTTTAAAAACATTTGCTATATTAAGTATAATTCTAAGATAAAGAGGCTGACCTGCATTTTTAAAAAGTTTAGAATTTTGATCTTTAAATGAATTTGAACTGAATTGAATTTGAAATTATACTTATAACATAGACTCCTACCTAATATATATTAAGTGCTCAATAAATGTTCATTGGATAAGACTGCCACAAATAAGTTCCAAGGTACAATTTATTCCAAGTGAATACAAAATATTATTAATATTAACCTCATCTTCAAAAACAGAACCCTTAAAAAAGGAGACACTGCCTCTCTTTCCTTCTAGTTTTGGCCCATAAATATGCTAGAGTTCTCTTCAAAACATAC
Source organism: Ailurus styani (assembly GCA_002007465.1). Taxonomy (NCBI): domain Eukaryota; kingdom Metazoa; phylum Chordata; class Mammalia; order Carnivora; family Ailuridae; genus Ailurus; species Ailurus styani. Next base: position 600,380 of record LNAC01000002.1, read on the forward strand.
TTCAGAAGGGACTGTAGCCCTGGTTCTCTCATATTCTGCATGAGAACAATCAGATTTAAAAGCAAGGCCACCTTTCACAAAGTCTTGTAAATGGAAAAACTGAAATTTTTCCTAAAGAGGACAGCTGCGTAGCATGTTATTTCTTTGTTTTTCCTGTCATAACATTTTACATTTGTACAAAACATCATAGATTTTACTAATTATTTCAGGATAACCTATGCATTAAATTACCTTGTAGTTATATGTCTATACCTAGTTTCCTCTTTAGTTTCTTCAATATTAAATTTACAAAAAACTTCTTTCTAAAAAGTAAACATCTAACTAAGGATTAAGCTAAAGATCACTTCTAAGTGCACCCTATGAAATGTTGACTGGCTTATTAGAAAATTTTGTTTGTTTGTCTTTTCTCACATTAAAAAAAATGAAAAATGTAGTAGGACATCAAGGTACCCACTACTAAGTATTTATAGTAGAATATCCTTAAGCCAAATTTTTACAATAGGCATGTTGAGCTTCAGAATCACTTCTAGCTTTTTAAAATTCAACTTGACTTTACAAAATAGCTGTCATTTCTCATAGATGATGGGGGTTTTCTGATCTTTACTTGGAAAACATTCAAAGGAAAACATTTTTTTCCCATCTCAGTTGAATATACTTAAAGTAATTAGAGACAATTTGAAAACATTTGAACTCACAGTCAGAAGTATTATGGTGAAGAGAAAATTTTCAGTTACAAACATTTTCATATTATAAAATATCAGAAATAATAGTTTCCGCTGCTTTTTAATTGGAAAATTGTCACAAAGTTTTATCATTCTATTTGCAGGATTATGGAATTCTAACGCTATCAGTCGGTGACCTGACTCTTGGGTCACCTTTATATTTGTTTTTTTCTTTTTCCATCTTTTTGCACATGAGGGCAAAATTACATATTTATATGTTTACCTAATTTTTCATGATATTTTCTAGAACAAATCAAACCTGAAATATCTCATCCAAGCTCACAAAAACACAAGTGTGAGAAATGGGGATTCAGATTCACATCTTCTCCAAATTTCTTTCCTTTATTCCAGGCTGCCTTTTACCTACTAGATTTACAAAGGAGTTGTAAAGGACTTAACTAAAGTCACAAGCTGGTGAGGAGCCATGCCAGGATTAGAAATTTGTTTCCCAGTCTCTTAACACATACTCTTACCAATGCCACACTGTCTCTCACTGTTTTTGAAAATGCAACTGGCATATTAATTATATCTTACCTCTGGACCTCATAATTCTAGTTTAGCGAAGGCTATGCTACACTTTACTAAAGTCATTCCTGGGGTGCCTGGGTGGCTCCATTGGTTAAGTGTCAGACTCTTGGTTTCTACTCAGGTGGTGATCTCATGGGTGATGAAATCAAGCCCCATGTCGGGCTCTGCCCTCAGCAGGGAGTCTGTTTGAAGATTCTCTCCCTCTGTCTCTCCCCCCATGGTCTCTCTCTGTTTCTCTCTCATAAATAAATAAATAAATCTTAAAAAAAAATAAAGTCATTCCTTAATTATTTTCCCTAGCTAATGACATAGTTTTATAGGCTGAAAGTAGCCTCTAAAACTTAGAAGAAAGCAACAAAGAATGATGGAATGACATTCACTTAACAATTTGAGGTCTTCCTATGCTTTTCCTCAATTCTTCTCGATTGTGAAAATTTTTTCACAATTTTCCTCACCCAATCATATTTCCTAGCCTAAGATGCCATGAGTAAAATAATACAGAGCTTTAATTTGGTCCAAGCTGTGACTCTTTTAAAGAGAGCAGTGAGTTCAATTTACTTTTGTAAAGATGTTTATATATATATATATAAATATATATCTCATATATATCATATAATTATATATGTATACACTCGTATATGTAATTATATATAAATCATATAATTCATACATGTTATTACATTCAGAGAGTAGTAATTTAGTGCATGCATATATGTCAGTTATCAATTTATAAGCAATGAATACACCCTTCATTATGTTTTGCGATAAAAGAATTTCTTTAAGCATTTCCTTAAAGTGAGAAAAATGTTAAGCTTTCTCAATAGAGAGTACTGAAGGGACACTGCTAGAAGAAGGGGTTTTGCAATTTCTGGCATAGGTGGGGATGGAGTTGGCCTTGTGGATTCAGGACCTCTGATGCAGCCTGCCTGAGCCACTGTCCCAGAACATGATTCCTCTGCAACCTCCCAGCTTCAGCCTAGCAATAATCTGTGTGCTATCCTCTCCACAGGGAAATCAAAGGGAAACCACCTTCTGCCTCATCAGTACTCATTCTCACTGCATGCCTATGCTACCAATTGCTCATTACTTACTCCCCTCTCCTGCATTCCAGAGAACTGCCTATTGTTTGCCCAGTAACTCCAGACCAGCTCTGGTCTGGCCAAACCAGGGAACTTGCCTGCTATCTGGTGGCTGAACCACACCTTCTCCAATGAAGTCTGAAGTTTGTCCTTCCTTGGGTGCTCTCCCTCAGCCTTACGGTACCATATAGAGTTTATACTTCATAGCTGATATGGATAATACTTTAGTATAGATAATAAGACTTAAACTTTCCCTGTTTAACCTACTGTATAATAGTTGTCTTCTGATTGGACCCAGGCTGTTACAGCATATATTTATATAAATTATTAACTCCATGAAGATCAGAGATACACTGGTGTAGCTCAGCACTCTCATCTGTGTGATGCACTGAGCCTTCAAGAGCACTCATAAATATTTTTGATTGAACAAATGACAGGATTTGCTTCAAGTCGGTTGGATCCATGGGAATCCGAATCTCATGATTGGTTGTTTGAAAGACTTACCTGGAAGAAAACCCTTAGTTTTTGGATAGATTGTTCATACCAGGATTCTGGACAGATCATGTGCTCTTAGAAGCTTTAGCAGATACTGTTGAGGTCTACCAAACAGTTAATCTTTGTCAGAAAGCCTGCCTCCCACTATGGAGCAGTAAAATGTCAAATACTCTCTTTCTAGCTCTTATCTGACATTTCCTGCTTCATAGGGGAGCATATTCATTCATTCATTCATTCAGTCAGTCAGTCAGTCAGTCAGTCAGCCATCCATTAATTCATTCATTACATATACATTACAAGGCCTGCCTGCCAGGGAGCTGTTCTAGGTACCTAGGATTCTACATTAAATTCCCTGCCTTCCTGGAACATACATGCTAGCAGGGGAGAAGGAGAATAACAATAAGCCTAAGAAAATCAGTATGATACTGTTGTGGCCAACAAAATCTGAAAGGAAGTCTGATTTGTACTACTGAGAGAGATTTTCCTCCCTGCAAGAGACCAAGCCCTTCAAAATTCTACTTTACTTTCAAACTTACCTGAAACTAGGCTTCATGTTTAATTAAATCTTATTTTGCATTATTTCAGCATGAGCAAGCTCTGGTCCAGATATACTGCTCAATGTTCAACAAACATACATTCATATTTTATCCTCTGCTTTTGTTAAGATGGCTTTCTTCCACTTCTTTTCTTACTTATATCCCAAATGTCATTCCAGGTACAAATCAAATATTTTGCCTCTGAGAAGCCTTTCTCACACACTTTAATCACATTAGCTGCTTCACTTGTAAAATAAATGTTTTTCCATATTCAGAAAATTCAGTACCATATTAAAAGGGCTTATATTCAAGAGAATTTAGGTATACTTAAAGAAGAAATTGACGTCGGCTGATTACACACTATTACAGGGGTACTGTGGATTCTCAATCCCTAGCTAACTCTGGAAATGGAATACGTCCTAGAACGTGCAGAAATTATTAGGAGGAGGCAACTGGGAACCTAACTAGGTATCCAGTGAGCAGTGATCATTTAGTAAATGCATCAGAACTATATTAATTATGTTCTGTTGTTACAGTTAAGCTATTATATGTTAGCGCATGGAAGAAAGATAGCACTGGGTTTGGAATAAGAAAAGATGGGTTCAAGTTGCAGCTTTTCCTTGCTAAATGTTTTGGGCCAAAGGCAAAGTAAATAAACTTTGAGTCTTATTTATATTAGCTGTCAAAGAAAAATAATTAGTATAAATAAGAAAAGATCATTAAAATGTGTAAAGCTATAAATTGTTATAGCAGTAAATTTATTATTATTATAATGCATCCTTTATTTTAAGTATTAATTGGAAAAATTGAGAAAACCAAAATCATTTAAGGAAATCAAATATCTTGTCTAAATATTATCTAAATAAGGAATTTATTTGCATGCTCATTTTGTAAATGGCTTTTTAAGAATAAGAATGTGACCTCTTTCATCTTTTAGATTAAAAGACCATGTAGAAGAAGACTGTCTTGGCCTTTTATAAGAAAGCAGAAAGACCCAAAAGAAAAGGGAAATGAACTTAGGAAATTCTCTAAGACAGTTTTGCTTAAGATGACTGGCATGATGCTGAAAGTATGCTGTTCTGGTATTATCTGACACACAGAGAAGACAGAAAATTCTACTTTGAAGTTGTTTAAAATTATGCAACAGCAACACAAAACATAAAACAAAAATAATATAAACAAGTACTTATTATATTCTAGGCAATGTATCACATGTTTTACCTATATTTTTACTCATTTCTTCCTCACCCAAACTCTATGAGATAGACATTATTGTTTCCATTTTCCAAAGAGTTAACTTATTCTTAGAGGTAAGGTCACACAACTTATGTGTGATAGTGGAACCGGGATTTTAAGCCTGACTTTGTCTGATCTACAGAATACATGATACAAATATTATAGCAATAGAGAAAGGGAAATATCTAGACAAGTTCAAAGGCCAAAAGAGTTTTATAGCTGCAGCCCATAAACTACTCTCTAGATTTGGCTTGCAAAGCTAAAAGAAATGCTTTAGTTTTAATAAGGTGACAAGTTTTTTAAGAGAGAGAAAAAGCTGGAGGAAAAAGAGCTTTCAAAATGCCAAAGTTGTACATGGTTGGCCCAGGGCCATGGAGGCCTAGGACCCTAGGACGTCGATGGTTAAAGTTTTCTGTGGGTAATAGGCTACCCCAAGTTTTTTAGTTAAGTAACTATTAAGAGTAGGTTTCTTATAAGCTGAGCTAGTTAGCCCATATGCCCACATACTAGTGACTTTAATATCTTACTTCAGATTATTCTTTTTTATGGCTATGTGTAGGTGGCAATTATAAAGACTATTTATTAAGTACCTGTTTTGTGCCAGATATTGTTTTAAATGCTCAATATTTTATCCCAACAGCAACTCCTCAACATAGGTATAGTCTTAGCATTCCTATTTTGTCTTAGCATTCCTATTTTAAGGATGAGGAAATTGTCATGGTACAGGTTCAGACAAACTGATGCCAGAGCCCATACTTTACCATTATATTATACAGATGTTGTAGTAAACTAGTAACTGCAATAATTCTGTAGGTGGTATTTTATTCATAATCATTCTGTTATTGGTTAAAAACTCTACTTTTCTAAAATGCTTTGTCTTAAATTGTCACTTAGTGAACAGATGTAATGATTGGTAGTGTTTGTTATAATGTCATTTACTGACAACCAGTTGGAATCAGTGAGGATAGCCATATTACAGCTCCTTAGAGAATGTGTTGTTGAATCACTATATTGTATGTCTGAAACTAATATGAAACTGTATGGTAACTATACTGGAATTAAAATTTAAAAAGAAAATAAGACTATTTAAAAAATTAACTCCATATAATGATCTTGTATTCTCTAAAATCTATAATTTGATGTCACGTAAGCGAGAGATAAAGCTTGTACATTTTAGGATAGTTGTTGATTTACTGAGCTATTTATTAGCCACATTATATATAGAAACTTTGATATTCTGTAATGTGACAAGGCAATTCCGTTGTTTTGTACACGGCTCCAAAGTGATATATTATGAGTTCATAATATACAATGCTTAAAATGGAGATAGCATTATTCATTATTATGGGTAACAGAGCTTGATTATTTCTGAATGTAATATATATTTTGAAAGTTGATGTAATTAACAGATTATGTTAATAATGCAAAAATTTTATATTAGGTCAATAATTTTACTTCGTGAATAAACCTAAAACATAAAATATTTCTTTCTTAACCATATTGACTAGAGCAACCTTTTGTGATCAGATTCTATAATTAAGTAAAGAAAATTCAAGCATTCTAAGAACTTTGAAGCCTGGAAATATTTTTAAGTTAGATATATTAAAATCATTATTTCAAGACCAAATTAAAATTTATCTAAATGAACTTGCATGTATTAACGGATTTAAATGACTAAACTCTAATAATTCCACATGCCTGGTTAAAAAGTGAAAGAGAATCATTTTTCTGTTTTCATTTATCTGTAGAGCACCAACTTGGATAATTTGAATTTTTCACATTGAATCAAGTATTAACTTTGTGGGGCATCTGGGTGGCTAAATTAGTTAAGTGTCTGCCTTTGGGTTAGGTCATGATCGCAGGGCCTGGGATCAAGCCCCACGTCAGGCTCCCTGCTCAGTGGGGAGCCTGCTTCTCCCTCTCCCAGCCGCTTCCCCTGCTTGTGCTCTCTTTCTCTCTGTCAAATAAATAGATAAAATCTTAAAAAAAAAGTAAATGAGTAATAAAATTTTTTCAAAAATCTTAATATTTATAATAAAGTGTAAGGTAATATGTGGAGTTTTGAGGTTCACTATACTTTGTGGAAATTAACAAAATATGATATCAAATAAAACAACTTTTATACTAATATACCAAAACATTTTAGCAGATATTTCAAAACCTCTAGGGTATATGAAGAGTTTGAAAAAATTAGACTCTATTACCACAAGATACAAATATTTTTAAATGTCTTTTTCAGAGTTAATAACCGCAATGCAGTTCTTACTGAAATCATATTAAAGAAAATAGATGTGTGTGACAAGTTTACAAGTGTAAAAAGGCAGCATTAATAAATATAAACTGCCACCTACTCAGCAGAAATAGTTTTTAAAGCATGGTTTTAACAGTGTAGTAGTATTATCTAAAATCTGCTATTTCAAAAAGTTTCCTGTAAAAGTTAAGGTTACCTACAACATCAATTAAGTCGATGACAAAAGGCCAAAATACACTAGTTTGATATATAAATCCAACTTTTTACAATTAGCCAAAAATTTCCTTTAGAATTAAATGATCATATGGTTCAATATAATTCATGGCTGGTGGGGGCAGTAGAACACTGAGTCACAGAATATAATAAAAAAATTGATGCTGTCAATTTTGTAAATAATTTAATTTGGTTTATATCAAAAGAAGGCATGTAAAGAAAGAAAAATTCAAACACACACTTTGAGGGAGTTCTGGTTGCTGGCATCCTAGCCTTTATCTATAAAAGAATGCTTGTTGGCTTTATATTCCGACAATTCGTTTGTGATTTCTAAATTAATTCTGAAGGAAACCACAACTTACTTGAAGATCCCGCTGAGTGTCTGTGTGCCTGATTTTTTTTCTCTCTCTTCACAGACAAAGCACTTCCACTGGTCATGGAAAAAAGGTCTAAATCCGTGTCTTCTCTGCTTACAAGTCTTGCCTGGGAGCAATGGGAGAGAATGTATACAATCATGAAACAAAATATGGCATTTTCTGAATGCAGCTCACATTACCCCAAATAAACAAACAGGCTCTGTCAAACAACCTTCTTCAAAATGATACCACAATCCTTTACTGCTGCCCAGGCAGAACAAATGCACTATGTCAAAGCATTTTTTGCAAATAAGAGCCGATTTTAAAATTGAGGTTTGTGATTTGAATGTGTACAACAAAAGAAAACCTTTTAGTACAGCAATTTTGATGAAAATCAATCTTAAAGGCAACTGATGAAACTTTAAACAGCTTAACATCACTTATTTACCAAGTATATCATTTAATTCTTCATTGAATGTTAGAAATGTCATATTGGATTATTTTTTGCAAAATTTATATTTTACCAGTTATAAGCATTAGTCTCCTCAACAATATTCCTCAAAGGGCCTTTCATTCGATATTTGTATACTACAAAGTCACAAAAGATCTCTACCTTCTCATTAAAATCATTTTTAATATAAAAATATTATACATTAAGTTTAACTTAAGGGTGATGGCAAATATGAAGAAATTTCAAGATATATTATTTTAAGGACATAGAATTAAATAGTTGATCACATCTAAAATTACCATCTGAACTTTTATTACTACCTGGGACTGAACTTAACAGTTGAAGAATCACTTCTTGCTTGTAACATCACTTCTTGCTTATAAAATATTATTTTACATAATGTTTAATATGATTAAGTACCAATTTATCAGGATTCAGCCCTGAAGTAGTGGAAAATGCCATGATGGAAAGCAAAGCAGTGTCAAAATAAGTGGGATTTAACCCAAACCACAGAATGCTTGAAATCCTGTGAGAAAGCACTGTCCTAAAGTCGGATGTAAGGAAAATTTAAGTAGAGCAAAATAAAGCCATAAACCATCACTGTACTTAAAAAGCTATCCCCATATGATGGGCTACAGAATCCCGTGAAAACAGAATCTGAAGATCAATCTCTTTCAAATTCAGATCTTTGCCCTTCTCCTTTACATTCCCCTTCCCAAATTCTTCCCACTGTCACAAGCATGGACTTCTCCTTAAGTGAGCAAGCTGGGTATTGCTGAATTCAGAATAGAAACCATTCTATGTCAGTCACTTTTTGATGTACCTGGCTAAGTGATACAATTGTATTGTCAAAAGACCTCAGTAGAAAACATTTAAAGATGAAATAAATAACAATTGGCTTCCACTTTATACTTGTGATTGGTATGAAAATATTATACATTCTTTCTGAACTTTATTTCAATTAGTGTACAAAAGCACATATCTATTATTTCCATTAGAATAGCTCCATCAATACTAAGACTTTTAAAAAGAACTAGTCAAGAATAAGGGGGAAATACCAAAGCAATACTACAGTTTTGGTTAAATCACTTACAAAACAAGGAAAAACATAGTAATAACACATGGACCCTCCTGCTAGCTAAGGAGGCTTTAATACAAGACTCAAGATTTGAAAATCAAGAAAACTACCATGAACATTTGTGTACAGGTTTGTGAATTAACTTAAGTTTATTTCTCTAAGAAAAATGCCCAGGAGCAGAATTGTTGAGTCATATAAGTGTATATTTAGCTTTATAAGAAATCAGCGGGTTTTTTTTTTCAAGTGGCTGTGCCATTCTCAGCAAATGTATGAGAAATCCAGTTGCTCCATATATTTGTCAGCACTTAGTATTGTATTTTACTTTAATCACTCTAATAGGTGTATAGTGATATGATATAGTGGCATTAACAATTTTCCTAGTGATTTATAATGTTTAACATCTTCTCATATGCTTATTTCTATCTGGATAATCTCTTCGTTCATTTTGTTCATTTTCTAATTACAGTGTCCAATTTAGTTCTTTTTTACAGATGACTACTTGTGATGGTTAATTTTCTGCGTTGACTTGATTGGGCCACAGAATACTGAGCTGTTTGGTTTAACATTATTTCTGGGTGTATCTTTGAGGGTGTTTCTGATGAAATTACCACGTGAATCAGCAGACTAAGTATACTAGATTGCCCTCTCAGGCATCATCTAATCCACTGAAGGCCTAAATAGAACAAAAAGGTGGAGGAAGGGAGAATTCACTCTCTCTGCTTGACAGATGAAGCTGGAACATAGGTCTTCTCCTGTTTTAAGACTGGAATTTAACACAATCAGCACTTGCGGTTCTCAGGCCTTCAGACTTGGATTAGATTTTATGCTATCAGCTGTCTTGGTTATCAGGCATTTAGACTTAGATTAGAACCTACACCATTGGTTCTCTTGGTTCTCAGGCCTTCAGAGTCAGAATGAAGTAGAATTAATGGGTCACAGAGTAGGAGTATCTGTAACTTTACAAAGTGCCTATTTTCCTAAATGGTTTTATCATTTTTCACTACACCAGTAATGCATGAGAATTCTACTTATTCCATATCTTAGCCCATATTTGTGCTCTCTGGCTTTTAAATTTTAACAATTCTAGTGTTGTGTAGTAGTGTTTCATTTTTGTTTTAATTTAAATTAGTGTGCTTATTAACCATTCAAATATCTTCCTTTGTGAAGTCTCTCAAAGCTTCACCATTTTTAAATAACTTGAAGTATTTGTCTTTATATTATTGATTGTGGGAGTTTTTTCTATATATTCTGGATACAAGACCTTTATTAGATGTGTATATGTGGGGGAGATGTTTGCATGCAGAGGGAGGGAGGGAGCGAGAGACAGAGAAGGAGGGGGAGAGAAAGAAAACACAAATTTTTCTCCCAGGATGTGATTAGACTTTCATTTCTTTTTATTTTCTGAATTACGTCTAAGTATAAATGCTTTAAATCTGAAGTACAACTTATCTTTTTTGATTTATGCTTTTTGCATTCTATTTAAAAAAAATCTTTGCCTTCCCCAGGTTTTTTAAAATATCTTCCTTTCTCTGAGAAATCTTAGAATTTTAGCAGTTACATTTAGGCCCATAATTCATCTCAAATTCATTTTTAAGATGTAAAGTAGGAATCAAGATTCGCTTTTTTCCCTGTATACAGTTGCTCAGCACTATTTGTTGAGAAAAAAATTATTCTTTTCCTCTTTTAATTCTTTTAGTACCTTTAAGAAAAATCAACTAAGGGCACCTGGGTGGCTTAGTGGGTTAAAGCCGCTGCCTTCAGCTCAGGTCATGATCCCAGGGTCCTGGGATCAAGGCCCACATCGGGCTCTCTGCTCAGTGGGGAGCCTGCTTCCTCCTCTCTCTCTGCCTGCCTCTCTGCCTACTTGTAATCTCTCTCTCTGTGTCAAATGAATAAATAAAATCTTTAAAAAAAAAAAAGAAAGAAAAATCAACTAACCTTATAAGTGTGGTATTTTCTGTAGTCTATTATTTTCTGTTAATTGATCTTTCTTTCTGCACATAACATATAGTCTTGGTCACTGACTGGGGCTTTATAGCAAGTCTTGAGATCAGGTAGTGTGAGTCCTTTTTTTCAAGATTATATTGACTATTCTAGATCTTTTGCATTTCCATGTGCATTTTAAAATTTGTCCATTTCTACTAAAAAACTAAGGTCTGTTGCATTTATAGATCATTGAGAACTGATATCTTACAATTTGAGCCTTTATACTCATGAGTATGATATTTGTCTTTGATTTTTTTTAAAGCAATATTTGATAGTTATCATTAGAGGAGCCTTGCACAACTTAATGGTAACATTATCCTTAAATATTTTATGTTTTTTACATTGCCGTGAATAGAATATTTTTAATTAAAGTTTGTTGCTAATATATGATAGGCGTACAAAGACCTACTTTAATAAATTCTGGCAGATTTCTTTCCAGAATGACTGTACCAGCTTTTACTTTGTACATCAGTGTTTCCACATTATTGATAGCACTTTGCATTACCCAGTTTTCTAATTTTTTCCATTCTGATGAGTATAGTCATGCAACTTCTTAGTTTTAATTTTTATTTCTCTGGTCATGTAACTGAGCATCTCTTTACATACATTTATGCATTAGTCACAATCTCTGTAAACTGTCTATGTATTTTTTTTCTATTGGATTTATATTTCTTTTTCATTAGGTGACCTGACTTTATATTATTTATTTGCAGAACTTGTTTTTATATCCTGATATTAAGCTATTGTTAGTTTTAGGCACTGAAAATAATTTGTTCATGTCTGTAATCCATCTGTTAACCTTTTCAATAAAATCCTTCATAGGAAGTAATATTTAATTTAAAACAATCAAGTCAGTCAAAAAATATTTGCCATATAAGTTGTATCTTTTAGGAGAGTATTTCTTTACTGTGAATTTGCAAATATATTCTCAATTATTTTATTTGATCAATTTTATAAGTTTACATTTCACATTTGGGTCTTCAAACCTTTCAAGTTCCATTTGATTATTATAGTGTGTATGAGTTATATACAGCCCTGCTTTTCAATGTGAGTTTACTGAATTCTATTTACCAATTTGACCTTTCCCACCTTTGTTATATATCATATTCCAATATAGTCACAGGTCTATTTCCAAACTAACTATTCATATCTATTGGTCTATTAATCTGCTACACAAAGTTTAGTTTTATACTAAGTCTTTATATCTTATGATGCAAGTTGGCTCTTCTTTTTCAAAGTCGACTTATATAATATTGGGTTCTTATTCATCAATACACATTTTAGAATGAGATTTTTCAGTTTCCTAAAAAAGCAGCTATAATTTTGTTTCAAGTTGGTTTTACTTTATAGATTTATTGGGAGACAGTTGACACATTTTATATGCTAAGTTGTTGCATCTATGAACAATAAATATAGTGGATATTATCATATGCCACTCAGATCACTTTTAACAACTGAGTCGTATTCTCCCAGCTGCTGAAAATTGTGGCTCTTAGCTGAATACCTCTCTGGAAACTGTCCTTAGCTAAAGATGGCTGCCTTGCCCAAACCACACCCTCTCCTGGAGAGATGCAGGAGCACAAGAGCCTGATCCAATTGCCTTAAGCGGGAACAACTTAGAGGGCCCTTCACACCACTGGAGCTCACTTCCTCTGCTGCAACTCCATTGCATTTTACCTTTTCCCTCTGCTCAATTATGGTTCTTTCACCCCTCAAAGGGGTTGTTTCTGAAGGCCTTCTCCAACAAATGTCCTGCACTCAAGTATAAGAATCTCAGAATTGTGTCCTAGAGAACCTGAACTAAGACTATCCTTTGCGGAAAAATCCTGGAGTTCTGGGAGATAAAGTTAATCAGTAATACAATTGTCTGGACCTATGGCATGTCTTCTGATATATATTTGGAAATAAGTAAAATGATACCTTATTTTCATTTTTCTCATTCCTGTCTGCCACACAAAATTCTTTGATCTTACTTGGAAGACAGAGATGTTATTTATTAGCTTCTTCAAAACCCAGAATTTGAATGTTTTATTATATCTTATTCTTACTCTTGAAGATTAGTGGAGAGTATTCTGGATAATATTTATATATATCTCTGTTATTAAGACATAACTTCACTCCTTTTTGGTATGCATTGTTTCTGCCATAATGTCTGCTGTCAATATAATTATTATTCCTTTGTAGATCATCTTTCAATTCACTATGTCTCTCTTTTATGGTGTCCAGTCCATAGTTTATTTCAATGTTAATATTTTATATAGACAGAATTTATAGTAGGCTTATTTACATATTCATAATGGTTTTAATTAAAATTTGGCCATTTTGTTTCATAATTTTTTATCCTTTTATAATGGGTGTTTTCCTTATGTCTTGGAGGAAAAGTGGCAGCAGTTGCAGATTTTATTTCTTTAATTTCTTTTAGTTATGGCCTGGTCCCAGTTGTGCAATTATCTGCCTCAAGATTCCCCAAACATTCCTAAAACTCTGCAAGATTTCTACTCTGGGCACTCAATTAGTCCAGCATCCTTTGGACATAAGTCCTTAATCCCTTCTCCTACCTTCATTTACAAAAAAAAAGAAATAAACAAAAAAAAAGTTATTTTTGTTCTACCATCATTTACAGTTTACAGTTACTTGTTAATTTTTATCTGCCTTGATTTTCTAACTTGTGAGAGTATATTTCCCTCAGTATCCTACTCTTTTAAAATATTCAAGTAAATTTGCTCATTACACAATTCCTGCTCAGAGTCATGTTATTTTAAATATGGTAGCATGTTATTATTTTTAAATCTACCATATAGAATCAATATTTTAAAGTAATAGCAGATTATAAAGTTATATTACAAATCAAGAAAACATGTTATTATTACAGGTTATTATTTTAATATCTAGTATTTTGAGATTACCCCAAAAAGAATAGTGATATTTTCATAATTTGCACTAATTATGGACATATTTTAAAGTGTCATTTACGGAGGGCTGGTGTGTACAACATTTTTCTGTAACTTTAAAATATTTCTTACCACAAGCTGAACTCTTCCACCATTAAGTACATCTGGATCTAACTCAGGCAAGAAGTGATTACTGCAGAGTGACAAAAACAAAAATTATATTACTATACAAGTGTAGAAGAAGAATACGAAAGAAATGCCCAGTGAAAAGTTTGGGAGAAATTGGTAATCTATAAAATGGAAAATAGTTTTATTAAGTAAATAAAATAAATATACTAAATAAAGTATAGGCAAAGATATATACAAATTTCCATGTTTCCACTTGTTTATATTCCTAAGGATATCACCTTATGAATTACACTAAATTGATTTATACCAACATAAAAGAAATTGTGCTTATATTAATTGGAGTACTTAGTAAAATAAAAGTTCCCAAATCCTGATTGCTTTATTCCTACTTTCTTTGTTCATAATTAAATAGGACAAAATAATCCAGATTACAAAATGTTGTTTTAATTTCACTTTCATTCTTTACTTCCTTTTCCATATTTTAAAAGGAATTACATGGATGGAATTGACCACACATGAAAGTTTCAATTTGTATATATTATAAAAAGAGATTTCATTTTTTATGTATTTTAACCTCCTTCTAAATTAAGTTTTAACCTTCATAATTGTAGGATTTTGTTAGTCATTTAAATAGTTGTTACATTATATCATATGTATTAAGGTTATATAGAATGCCTAGAAACAGTTTCAAAGCATCATCTACATTTAGATTCAATATTGATTTATGTATTTAGTGTTTATAATAGCACTTTTTTATTATTTTATTTTTATATTTTATTATTTTATAGACATAGTAGCTAAAATGAAAGTCCTGAAAATTTATGTCAAAAATATTATTATTTCTGGACTTTTATTTCCCTAAAACTTTGGTTCAGTGGTTATGCATATATATGCTTTATACCACACTGCCGTGGGCTGAATTTTGTTTCATCAGAATTGATATGTTGAAGTCCTAGCTCTCAATACCTCATAGTGTGATGCATTTGGAGATAGAGCCATAAGAGGTAATTAAAGTAAAATAAGGTCATATGGGTAGGCTTTAATCCAATATAACCAGTGTCCTTATAAGAACAGGTGGTTAAAACATAGACAACAGAGATGGAAGGATGATTGTGTGAGGGCACAGTGAGAAGGTGGCCCTCTGCAAACCATGAAGACAGACCTCCAAAGAAACCAAACTTGCTAACTCCTTCATCTTGAACTTGTAGCCTCCAGAACTGTGAGAAAATAAATCTCTGTTATTTAAGCCACACAATCTATGGAATTTTGTTACGGTGGTAGCAAACTAACATATACAGTAATGTAACAAAAATTAATTGATTACCTATTATATTCAAGTTTCCTTGTTTGTTACTAAGGGATATAAACATTTGACATCCTCAACCTTGCGAGCGCACCTCTGTCTTGTGAGATAGATAAGATATTATCATCTCACTGTAAAGGAGAGGAAACTGAAGCATGGAGACATCATTGGAAATTAGTTACATTACTAATTCGTTACATTACTAATTCGTTACATGACTAATCAGAAGCATGGAGACATCATTGGAAATTAGTTACATGACTAATTAGTTACGTGACTAATCAGAAGCACAGTGTTGAATTACAATTTTAACTGCCAAATGTATATGATAGAAATGACACAAAACAAAATATAATCTCTAATACATGTGATATTTATAAACAGTTAATTGATACCATGCATTTCACTTTATAAAGTACGATCATTTGTGTGGTTCATCTCTTGGTTTTAAGCATTACAGAAACAGAACTCTCAAACATTTTAAGGTGAAAAATATAAAGAGTGATTAAATCTATTCTCTAGAAGAGGCCTTTTATAACCTGGCAATGGGTGTATTGGCCTTTGGCTATAAAGTCATGTTTGTTTTAGCACAATTAACCTAGGTTTCACTTTTCAAGATATGTTTACAATACAAAAATCTAATTTAAAGGAAATGACCTCACCATTTCATATTTCTTGAATTAGTTGTTTCATGAATCCCAACCTGTGTGTGAAGCCATTGGTATGTGTATTCTTTGCTCCTTTCTAATTTTTCATTTGCAGTGGCATCCTTGTAGATAAGTTCTTCTTTCTTACCTGGGGAAAAATATAGAAATTTTATTTGTTATTTAAAGAGATCAAATTTTGGCTAAGCAGTTCAGTCTAGGCAAACAATTTCACCAAGAGAAAGGAAAAAAAACTAATTCATGGGAGCTTAATCATCTGTAAGAAAAATGTCAGTCACTTACAGATTAAGTAATTTTCCTGGTTGAGTTTCAAACTCACCTATTTTTGAAAATAAAATATTTCAATGTAGCCAACATCTTATAGGACTTACTTTATTTTTAGCTTTTAAATTAAAAATTCAAAGAATTATTTTTTGTACATAGTAGAATTCCAGTAGAAAAAGAATATCTGTCCACTGTGATGTCTTTTCAGGCTTATTTTAAAGTCTAGTTGTTCTTCTACTAACCTTATACATACATAGAATTCATAAATTATATTGAGGGTATTTGAAACAGAGTTTTAATATAAAACTAAGCTTGGGTTGTGTAAGCTAATACAATATTTTAAGCTAGGAATATAATTATATAAGGTTTAGGGAACCTTTGCTTAAGTCAGAGTAGCCATTTCAAAAAAGGAGGTGAGGAAGAATAATATAAATGGATATGGAAAATATGCAAGGGGAGAAATCACACAAGGTAAGAATATAAGGTAGCAAATATAAAAGAGTAAAGAAAAAAGAAAAAAATTAAAAATCCAACCCTTATATGTAAATTTTATACATTTGTGTCATTTAAAAAAATCTGTAGATGTTCTACTATGACAATGCCATGCATTTCAGAATTACACCAAAGACTTGGTGTTTTAGAGCCTTCCTCCTTGGACTAGATCTTTTTTGGAGGCATTATCGTGTTTAGGGACTTATTAGCTCAGTAGGATTTACTGACAGTACACCAGAGACAGGTATCTCTTGAAAACTAACACATGGAAATCAAACTAACAAGAATCCTATAATTTAAAACCTAGTATTTTATATGCTAATTTATTAATCCTTTCCCTATAGATCTTTGTACACAGAAAAGTCACCGTATACTTGCAAGTTGTTTGGAAAACAAATGAAGCATGGTGCAAGGCTGCTTCGAATGCTCGGTGCATGCACCACACACAGTCATACGTATATATACAAGGTTAGCATTTGTCATTCTGAACATGCTGGGGGCGATACATCTACCATGTCTTTTCTTCCTTAAAAGTTGGTTCTGAAATTAGTAAAATGACTCTAGTTCAAAGAGATATTGCAGCCAATTCTTAGACAACCTAAAAATCATTATGTTTCTTTCTCTAGGCTCTGTTGCTTAGCAGAGTTAACTTGTTACTGCTTCTCATGCCATCTTATGTTTCTAAGATGGCCATATCTTTTGCATCCCGAGCGTAAGCCAATCCCTCCATATTTGCTATATTGAAGGAACAATTACTTCAAATGCAAGGGCTGACCATTGAATCCATGAACAGACACCATTCTGGTAAGTGGCTGCAGAGGTATACAGAAACTATAAGAGAGACTCAAACAGAGGGAACCTTTGGCATTGCCACTTCCAGTTACTGCACAGAATTAAGTCTTTTCCCTGGCAGAGTCCCAGCCTTTTATCCAGCTTTCTTGGTTGACCAGACCAACTGCTGGACCCATAAGTGCCATGACAGAAAAAAGTGAGGACCCAGTGGTCACTGATAATCAACTGAGCCCATAGGTAGAAACATACCTACTCTTGATATGTACAGAATCCTTTTTGTAACAATTATACTTTTAGTTAAAAATAAAAATTATCTGTGTCTTTCCGTTTTTTAGAATAATGACAAATACTTGCAATAGTCACTTTTTACAGTACTCGTTTTGGAAAGTTTTCCTCAACTCTACAATAACACTCCATAAACCTTAAGTGGTTTTACATCAGAGTTCAGCTAAGGTTCTAAAAAACAATCTCAGAGTAAAGATGAGAGATTTCACTATAAGGGTCCAGTTCATATTAACCATTTTCACCCTAAGGCACAGATTGGTAGATTGGCGTGTGCTCAGTGTAATAAACAGAACAAGCATATTGGTGAAGTCAGCTGGATGTACTTGAAGATATTGTAATTTACATACTGAAGAAATTGATTCCATTTTGGCTAAACCATTTCAGGATTACTGCTGTCATTGAGAAGAGAAAAATAAGATTAACTCTTAAACTTGTAGAAGAAGTTCTGTTTTTAGCATCTCACATAGGAAGAATAATGGCGATTTGTATTACTTAATGGATGCTTGTCATTAGGCTGTCCAGTAAAATCTTTCAGTTGTAGAAGAGGCACCATTTTACCTGCAGAACTCAAACTGTTTTACTTCTTGTCCTTTCCTACTTTTCTAGGACTTGCTTCATGAATTTCTGGAATCATAACCTAATAAAAAAAGGTCTTTCCTTTGATTCTTGCTGTCCCCTAGTTACTGCTGTATACATATGCTCCTTTTCTTCAAAACAAAAATTTGAGTAATTTTATTTAAACAAATTGTTAAACTTTTTTATTATAAAAGGAATACATTCTTAAAAAAGGAATACATTCTTATTATAGACAATATAGAAAATACAGAAAAGTCAAAAGTCAAAAAGAAAAAAAAGGAAAGAAATTCCACAGAAATCTCACTATCCAAAGATAACCACTGGATAGTATTTTTAAGGCATTTACTTGTAGTTCTTTTTTAACAGATTTTTTTTGTTTTTGTTTACATAAAATTGTATGTATTCTATGCATCCTACTTTTCTGTTAGTATATAACAAATATATTCTATGTAATGGACTCTCATCCTAAACATAATATTAGTGGTTATACACTATGACGTACCAACCCGTTACATGATAGGTTTCTAATTATCTATTTAATTAATCTGTTTTTCAGGTGGAATTAAAGATAACATCTCTAAAACTAGAACTATTTTGAGAAACTCGATATAATCTATATGGTCAAATAGTTGTAAAAGCCTTCACCAATTTGCTACAGATTATATGAGATAACTCATTTCACTGAGTCCTTTGGTCAACACTGGGATAGTAAATATTTTAAAGTTCTTGATAATATGACAAAAGTATTGTCTAATGGGGCCTTAATTTATACATTTTTACTTCTAGTGAGATTGAATGTTATTCCACAATTACTTATTAATTATAAATCAAATAATGTAAAATACTTTCTTGTTCACCCCAATTCCTAGTATTTCCCTTTCTGTTTTTATTTGACCATTCATAATCCTTTATCACTGGAGCAAATATTTTCTTTTGCCTATTGTTTGATTTTAGTTTCTATTGTACTTTCAAAAGGAGCATCTTTCTCTCTAGGCATACAAATTTATTGCTAAATATCTTCTAAACTATAAGTCATTTTCCCCTCATAATTTATAGGTTCATATCTCCCATTCAATAAACTCATATAAAATAAGATATATGTTTTCAGGGACAAATTCTATATTCTTTTAATACATTCCCTTTGACACTAAAAGACATTGGTTTACAAAATTCTTTTAAGAGAAGTCTACTCCTTGTTTCTACTTCTTCACTTTCCACTCCCCCCTTAATCTATTGCAATTGAAATTGTCCTTAGTAAGAACTGTCTTAATCTGACAACATTTATTTCATCTTAATTGACCTCTCTGCTGAATTCAACTACCTGGGTCATTTGTTTTGTCTTAAAACTCTCAAGTGCTCCCTTTTATGCTTCTTTATAGATTCCTTTAGATGTGTTCTTCATTCTACAAGTATCTAGGACCCTCACCCCCACTCCACTTTTTGCCTGGCACTGTGCTGACTTCTGACGATAGTCAACCAGATAGACACTGTGTATTACCTGATGGGACTGGCAGCCTAGAAGACTAAGTATCGCCAGCCTCTCTTTTATTCCTGTTCTCATATCCAGCTGAACTGCAGAATCACAGCTTGTTTTTACCATCATAACCCTACTAAGTCTGTTTTGCCTCCTGAATTCCCAAGTCATCCAGACCAGGTAGGTATTCTGGAGTCGGTCTTGGCTGCTCATTCCTTACAGTACCAACATCTAATCAGAAACTAGATCTAGTCTACCTGCTGGGTATGGCACTAATAACTGGCTCCTCCTTTCTATCCCCACTACCCATTTTACTTCAGGCTCCATTTTGAAAGGAGTGAGCAGTCTTCTTTGTGGGGATGTAAGTGCAAAGTACCTTTCTCACCTACCGCACTGGAAGAGGCACACCTTCTCAGGGCTTTCAACTCTGCTCTGGATCCCAACCTTTCCATAGAATCTAGGATCTCTTATCCATCAGTATTTTCTTTTCTTCTGCATGTCTATTACCTGTCAAAATGGCTTTTAGCTTCCCCTCTCATTACTCTTCTCTCTCCTTCCCTAATCAGATAAACTTCTTGAAATGGTAGACAAAGACCAGACTCTGTTGACTTACTACAATTCATGCTTCACCTCACTGCAAGATGCCTCCTTCTTCACACCATTCACCGGAACTGTTCACACCAAGATCATTAATATTGCTAAATCTTTGGCACTTTTTGAAGTTATTATCTTACTGACTCCTCTATAATATTATTATACATTGTTGTCCACTCCTTCCTTCTTAAAAGTCTTATTTCCTTTGGATTTTGTTTCATTACACTCTCCTTGTTTTTTCTCTGATCTTTTGTCTAAACCCATCTCCTGCAAGGGCTCCTCTTCCCTTGTTATCCCTTCTAATCTCAGGATTCTTTTCTGGGGTTTGAACCTGGCCCCATTTACTCTTAGGCTATAATTTTTCTGTATGAGGATATTCATTCAACTTCTTCAATCGCTTTCATTATTTCCTTTTGAAAGATGTATCCATCTGAAGCTTTGCCACTTAGACATCCCACAGATAATTTAAACTGAGTACGTAAAAAAGCTGAACTCGTGTATTATCCTATCTTTTCCAAGCTCCCATAATGCTACTACCATTGTAAATGTGTAAGTCAGAAACCAGAGTCTTGTATGAACCAGCATTTGTCCTCACCCTACAACGGCATACTTTACCTCCTAAATTCTTTTCAATCTCATATTTCCTGGATTTCTGTTGCCACTATTTTATGTCAGGCTACCATCATTTCTTCTGAATTACTGTAAGAGCCCTCTCACTGTTTTTTGTTTGTTTGTTTGTTTGTTGTTTTGGGGGGGGTTTTTTTGGTTTGTTGTTGTTTTGTTTTGTTTTGTTTTTTGTTTTTGCTTTGGTCTTGCTTCCATGTACATATCTCCATACTGCAAATGGCCATGCCAAAATACAAATCTAATTACACTGCTTCATAGGTTAAACTCCTGGCTCTCCATTGCCTTTGGATAGTGTTCATTTTTTTTTTAATACCTTCAGACACATCTGTTAGGTTCTTGCCTCAGTCACTCAGATATGTTACAACTACTCAAAATGTCTCTTTTGCCTATAGGCCTATGCTTCAGATTACCCACTTTGCCAGTGGTGTTTTTTTCTTCATGTCTTCATAACATGACAGTTTGGAAATTACATTCTTTGCGGTAAGTCCTTGATCTTCCAACACTGCATTCCTTACACAAATTAAGTTGGAGATGCCCTCTAAAGGTTCCTATAGAGACTCCATGATAGCATTTATTACATTATATTTTATTTTCCTATTCATGTGTCAGTTTTGCCTGTATAAATAAGCACTTTAAGGGGTACACAGTAGGATGGTGTTCAAAAATATTTGTGAAATAATGGAATAATTGTTATAACTGATTAATGGTCTGTCAGTTCCCTGACAAATGTAGAGCTGGAATTTAGATTTTTAGTGTGTAGACAGACCTGTGCATTGTGGAGGGTAATACATTCCTATATATAATTAACTTAATCATTATAATAGAAACTTCAGTTTTGAAAGTCATAACTAGTTTGGGAAAAAATTGACAACCAAGGATGGCAAATTAAAAAACAACAACAACAAAAACTATTCCATCACATAAGGATACTTTATAAAATGTCCACAGTGGACACAATCCTAGAAGAAAGCAGTTCAGCTTTAAGAAGTTCACTGAAAGAGATGAAGTCTCTTTTGAAATTAATGGAAATATTATTCTTTTCTTCATGAAAAACAAAATAAGTGTTCATTAAACCCATATGCTTCAAATAAGTGTTTTCTAAATTTTCAGTATAGCATAAATATCCTACACAGAGGGAGATTAAGATTCAATTATCATTTGGGACACACACAAAAAGCTAATTATTTATATTTTAAATACATATGGCAACTTTCCCATGACTATTTTCTTTTCCCTTAATGGCCTTTCTTAGTAATATAATAAAAACGTATTCTTGGTTTCACAGATAGAGATGAGTTCATCTTTTTACCAAAAGCTTTTGGAGGACATAGTTGCATGATGAGCAAAATGCTACATGCAATGGAAATATTTTTGGTAACTTTGATAAATGGCTGATTCTATGTATCTCATGCTGGAAACACTAAAAATATGTTTCCATTTTAAAGTATAAGTGGTCTGTACATGTTTATTACAAGAAGTTATTGCATCATACCTCACAAATAAAGCACAAATAAAATTGGAGTTTGGCATAGATGTTACACTAACAGAATTTCAAATTCATTAACATCTGTATAAATACTTGTTGATAGGGTGTTTATGGCTTCTTCCTTAACCAATCCAGTCTGTTGCTGGAAAGTTGACAGCATTGGCATGAAACCAGTAATTCTCTAAGATCCATTTGTGTGTGGCAAGCAACATTCCTATTCTTTTAAAATATATTTAAATATATATGTAATTGATCACTAAGGAAAATGGTTTCATGAATAAAGAAGAGGATTGTTGTTGCAAAACTTTAAAAACAGAAATTTTGGGAATAGAGCCAAAGCTGTATGAAAGGGTCAAAGGCTAAATGCAGCACTAATCACTCCTTTACATATTTCACTATATTTTATGGTAGAGACGCTTAAAAAAAAGTACTAGCATGAAAAATACTTGCTAGTTTCTGACATTTAAATTATTTCAAAATTTGTCTATTTGGGGCTTGGGTGATACATAAAATATATGAATAACCTTTAGGAAAGCAAAGAAGTTAGTTACTAAATTGTCTTTTAAAATCCATAGATTTTGCAGATAAAATTTTCAGTATTATAGAATTGCTATATTTAAGTGAATCCCTCTGGAATAACAGAAACATTCTTTCACAAAGTTGATGTAGTTGTGCATATTAACCAATTATAAAAAGTCTTCTGTATTCGACTTATATATAATTCTACCTGAAAGGATATGCTTTGCCATTTGTATTGGTCAGTTGAATTTAATCTCCTCATATCTTTATAGTGGAGCACCAAATACTACCTAAAGAGTGGTCCTCTAGTTTCTTCTGTGAGAGCCACGTAAGTCAAGAAAATTGCAGGTTGTTAAAGTAATATAGTCATATATATAGTCATATTAATGTATAATGTGTCTCCATGTTTGCTGTTAACCAGAACCAGGACTAGGGTAAGTCAAGTGGGGCAAATGAAATATCTTACTTTGGGTACAAAATTTACGGGGGTGACAAAAATCTCAGGAATTGAAGTAAATAATATTTAATGTAATATTTTAAAATAAAAATTAATGCAAAAATCCATGATAAACAAAATGTAAACATTTTAAATGACAGGATCAGTAACACTGCTATGCCAAGCTGTATTGGAACCTGAGATAAAAGGAGAAATCAGTAATACTCATCCTTCACTGTCATGACACTGGCAGATTTACCCATTTGTAAGTTACAATAAGTGTTAACAGGGTAAAAAAAAAAAAAGTGTTAACAGGATATTGCTTTTAGAAATAGCTGGTAGCCATTGTCTAAGATTGCTTTCTACATTTCCGATGAATCTGGCACACCACTTAATTTTTCACTAAGAGAGGCTCTGGAATTGTGACATATGAGAAATTAATTCTAGGATAAATTAATTTAGTCTATATTGGAGAGTCTACACTTTAGTCATTTATCTGCCTAACATCTATCTTGCACGTAATAAGTTGATTTTTTTTACTGACGAACTGTGTAATGTTCGGCAAATTATCTACCTTCTTTCTGCCTCAGTTTTTTTCTCCTAAAATGTGTCTGATAATATAAAGTAACGGAACACGTATAATGCCTAACATATATTAAGGATTTAATAACTCTAGCCATTTTGCTATTTTTTAAGTTAAATAAACTCAATCATACATAGCCTTAATGCTATCTCAGTTGCCACGGGCCAAGACTTAGCTATCCTGGAGGTGAGACTATCTGTAAGAGTCTCTAAATCCAGGCCAAGATCAAGGTTCCAGGGGGGTCACTGGAAGGATCCCAGAATTAACCACAAAACTAGACAGAACGATTTTCTGGGGGAGTCCAGGAAGTCCTTGTTCAAAGAATTCTAAATCTATAACAGGTATTTTTAAAAAATGTATTTTATTTCATAATACATGAAGATTTGTGTGTCTTTAATAAAGAAAAGTTAATTTTCAAAAGATAACAAGGACACACAGTCCTAATTGATTTCAAGTTATTTCAAATAATTTTTAGCAATTGCTCAGTAATAACCATGAAGGAGGTTCCATTGACATGATTCTCTCCTGTTTCACTCTCTCAATTTAATTACTCTTGGAAAATATTCCCCTATCCAACCTAGACTCCCTCAGGGAGTGTTAATATAGTAGGTCATCCAAACTAGGGCCCACCCAATAGAATAATGGAGAGGCTTATGATGTAAGCAGATTGGCTTTCAAAATAACATGGTCAGAGTGGCCATATAAATATTACTGCAACCTGTTGTTTGTTTGTTTGTTTGTTTGTTTGTTTGTTTGTTTTTCTAGTTGGACTTCAGGTTCTTGCCATATATAAAAGCTTCTGCTCTGGTAAAAAGATACTACTAATTCTACTCACTTATGTATATTTATTAAACATGGGCCAAATATATGGTTGAGTTCCTTTACTAATTTTATTTCAAAAGAACTCAATAAGTGGTATTATATTGATATACTAATGAAGAGGCCTGATGGATCCAATTAAACATTTTTTGTATCATTGTATAGCTACAAAACAGAAATACTTATCATACATATGTTCATACTTTCATAATGCATTTCTCATTGACTATTAATTTCTGCCTCTGATGATTTCTCTACCTGTCAAATAATACAGATATGCTTCTGTTATAGACAGAGCTAATATCACATAAATTATTGTATATTAAAATATTGCTTGCACTATAAAAAAATTAGTAAACAAAAGTAAAAATAATTTTCCTTCACAATTGTTTTTTAGAGAAAGGGGGGGAGGGACAGAGAGGGGAAGAAAGAGTGAGAAAGAGAGAGAATTTTAAGCAGGCTCCACAACCAGCATGGAGCCCAACTCCAAGCTCAATCTCACAACCCTCAGATCATGACCTGAGCCGAAACCAAGAGTCGAATCCTTAAGGGACTGAGCCACCAGGTGCCCCTCTTTCACAATTTGAGTGACAAACATATTAAAGATTAATAATCCAAAAAAAAAGATTAATAATCCTGGTCCCAAACCTATTGTTTTCCATAGGTAATCATTTAAACAAGTAGCCCCATACACTGAATATTTTAGAGTTTTCTAAGTGTACGCTTTATGAATGCAGAATTTTTATCTTTCATTATATTTTGTTTAGAAAGATAGATTTTTATTTTATGTAGCAGAAATTAATTTGTAAATGAATCAGAGCCTCCATTCATTGATTTCACTTTCAATTGAAAAGATACATTAAGTATTATTGATCTATTTGTACTCTAGTGAGGAAAAAAGTCAAGATAAGCATTAGCAGTCTTCCCTACAAAATTAATTTTTGGCTTTAAACTACTTATATAAATATTGAATTGGGGAAGATTTTTTTTTTGAGGGGGACATTCGGGGTGGGGTTTGCAGCTGGAAGGGACTTCAACTGGTCAATCACTTTGCTTATCAGAGACATAGTTTTGTCATTCATCAACATTAGAAAGGAAAGCAAAATATGGAACACTTTATGAATCCGTGTTTTGCCCTTGTGCAGAGGCCATGCTAATTTTCTCTAATATCTTTCCAATTTTAGTATATGTGTTGCCAAGTGAGCACAGAAAGCTCATTTTATCATTTTTATTTTGTTGTGAGATATACAATGTACACAAAATATTGCATATAGCAGGTGTTGAGAATTTCAAGCTTTAAAAGTAATTTAAAATATGTAAAGATTACATATAAAGATTATTTATGTATATTTATATACATAAATTATGTATAAGTTGTTTAAAATTATTATATAAATACAAATATAAATACATATTCCATGTGACCTCTGATCATTAAAAAAAAAACAGAATACAACTTGCACATGAGAAGTCCTGCTCAAAAGTCTCTTCTCAGGATAACCACTATGCTAAATTTTATAACCTTGACTTTCTTGATTTCTTTTATAATTTTTCCTACCTATGTGTTAAGCAAGCTTTGCATGCTACAATTCTGTAGGTATTCTCTTGTGCTCATTTGTTCCGTATTGTTTGTGAGATTCATCTATGTTGTTGTGTACAGATGCAGTTCATTATTTTTCAGCATCATATTTTATCCCACTGTATGGATGTACTAGAGTTTATCCATTCCATTGTTGTTGGACCATGGGCTATTTCCAGTTTTGGACTATTAAGAAAAACGCTACTCTATCCTTGTACAAGTTTCTATAGGGCAAACATTTAGGAATGTAATTGAAGGATCATATGAAAGGCATAGCTTCAATTCCACCACATATAAAACTGTTTTCCAAGTGGTTGTGCCAAACTGTATTTCAATCAGCAAAATATGAGTCTTATTGGGTATGTGTTTTCCAAAATTAGGTTTTCTAGGATTTTTTTTTTTTACTTTGCAGATTTAATTTGCATTTCTGGGCTACAAAATGAGATTAAGCACCTTTTTATGTGTTCACAAGTTACTTGGATATCTTCTTTTGTGAAAAGTATGTTGTTTATTTTTTCCATTAGGCTATTTGTATTTTAATGACTCTCAGGAATTATTTATATATTTTGTATATGAGATGTTTGTTGGTTATATGTGTGACAAATACCTTCTCTATCTCTATAGGCTGTTGTTTCACTACTATTACTACATTTTTGGATTTATAGAGATTTTTAATTTTAATGTAAATATATTTACCAAGATGACCTGTATTTTTAAAGAAATAATTCCATATCCAATGTTATATTCTTCCACATTGTCTTCTGTAAGTTTTATATTTTTGCTTCTTATATTTAGGTCTTTAATGTGGATGTATTTAATTTTTTATTATAGATAATCATTTAAGTAAGATTTATTGAAAAGTCTATCTATTGCCCACTGATTTAGAATACAGTCTGTCTTATAATGTCAATTAAGCATATATGCCTCTATCAGTTGTCATTTTCTCTACTATTTCACTTTACCCTACCCTACCCTAGCTTAGAATTACTACCATTCCATGCTCATTTCATACCATACCATCCATACCATACAATACCATACTACACCACAATATATTCACTGTCTTATTTGTGTCAGCTCTATAATAAGAGTTTATAAATAATAAATTATGGTGTTTGACAAGTTCTCCCAATTTGCTCACCCTGTTGACTGTCTCTTGGCTATTTGCAGATTTTGACTTTCCATACAAACTATAGATTCTGCTTGTCAATGCCCAAAAATACCTCTTGTGATTTGAGATGGCAGGTATCCACTATTAATTTTGGAACAATTTAAATCTTTGAAATTTAGTCTTTCAATTCATAGATTTATCTAGCTTTTCTTTAACATTCTTGATAGAGTTTTACAATTTTCCTGATAAGGTCTTGCACATTTTTTTGTGAGACACATTCTGATTTTAAAAATACTATCACTTCTTAATCCATTCATCAGTTGATGGACATTTGGGAGAGAGGGAAACAAGCCATAGTGACTCTGAATGGTCGAGAACAAACTGAGGGTGGTCGGAGAGAGATGGGTGGGGGATAAGTGCTTAAGAGGGCACTTTTGATGAGCACTGGGTGTTGTATGTAGGGATGAATCACTGAATTCTACTCCAGAAACCAATATTGCACTGCATGTTAACTAACAAAGTTAAAATAAAAGAAATACTGTCAAAGGTAGAAATTTTTTTCCTTCCTGGTTGCTTGCCTATGATGTTAGGTTTAAGGTTAATTTCAGTATCATATTTTTCTAGGAATTGGTCACTTTTTCCAAATTTTCAAATATACTGCCATAGTGTTGTTCACAATATCCCGACTATAGTTTTAGTCTGTATCATTTGTCATCCTGCCTCATTTTCATTCCTGATGCTGGTTATTTGTGCTTTCTCTTTTATTTTCATAATCAGACTTGCCAGGAATTCAAATTTCTTTCAAAAAATTAAGCTTTGTTGATGAATTCTTTTACTTTAAAAATTTTATTGGCTATTGCTTTTGTATCACGATATATATATTTTTTATTATTCAATTATTTTTAAAAATATTTATGACTTTTTGACTCATGAATTTTTCAGATGTTTCCTAATTTCCAAGAGAATAAGGATTATCTAGTTATCTTCATTTGTCATTCATTTATAGTTTATAGTATCATTACTAGTACTATCATTATTAGTATTATTGACATCATTCATTTACAGTTTATTAGCATTATATTCAGAAAACATATTGCACATGATTTTAATCCTTAAGTAATTTTTGAGACCTGATTTAAGGCCAGCATAAGTTAAAGTTTTATAAATATCCTGTATGTGCTTCCTCTAGTTGTTGAGTGTTTTATTTATGTCCTTTAAGCAAATGTTATTAAATTGGTTTATCAAACCATGTCTTTAACTGATTTTTTGAGTGCTTGTTCTATAAATTACTAAGAAAGATATGATCAAAATCTCAATATAGTTTGGAATTTTTGGCTTTTCTTTGGTACTTCTTTAATGTTTGCTTTATATTATTTAAATTTAAATCTTTGCTTTATATTATTTAAAAAATAATAACATTCATTTTTTTAGAGCAGTTTTAGGTTTAAAATAAAATTTGAAGCTACGGAAATTTCTCTCTATATTCCCTTCCCTTATATCTTCAAAGTCTCTCCCATCAATGACATACTTCCACTGCCCACCACAGTGGTACATTTGTTATCATCTATGAATGTATGCTGGGACATCATAATGATCCAAAGTCCATAGTTTACATCAGGATTCACTCTTGGTGTTATACTTTCTGTTAGTTTGGACAAATGTATTAATGACATGTATCCATCATTATGGTATCATGTAGAGTAGTTTTCACTTCTCTAAAAATCCTCCGTGCTCTGCCTCTTGCCCTCTCTGCCTCCTTCAACCCAACCCTGGCCCCCGGCAATACTGATCTTTGTACTATCCCCATAGTTTTGCCTTTTCCAGAATGTCACATAGTTGAAATCATACAAATAGCCTTTTCAGGTTGGCTTCTTTCACTCAGCAATATGCATTTAATGTTCCCCAGTGTATTTCATGGCTAGGTAGCTCATCTGCTTTCTTTGTTGAATAATATTCCGTTGTCTGATGTGCTGCAGTTTATTCATTTATTTGCTGAAGAATGTCTTGGTTGCTTTCAAATTTTGGCAATTATGAATAAAGCTGCTATAACTATTTTTGTGCCAATTTCTGTGTGGACATAAGTTTTCAATTCATTTTTTTAAAGATTTTATTTATGTGTTTGATAGAGAGAGAAAAAGTGTGAGCAAGAGAGAGCACAAGCATGGGGAGAGGGAGAGGGAGAAGCAGACTCCCTGTTGAGCAGGGAGTGTAATGTGATTCCAGGACCCTGGGGATCATGACCTGAGCTGAAGGCAGACTAATTGACTGAGCCACCCAGGCGCCCCAAGTTTTCAATTCATTTGAATAAATGCCAAAGAGTGAGATTGCTGGATCATTTAGTAAAAATATTTCTAGTTTTATAAGAAAGTTCCAAACTGTCTTCCAAAGTGGCTGGACATTTCGCACTCCTACCAGCAATGAATGAGAGTTCTGTTGCACCATATCCTTGTCAGAATTTGGTGTTGTCATTATTCTAGATTTTAGTCCTTCTGATAGTTATGTAGTGATATCTTGTTGTTGTAATTTGCATTACCTTGAAGACATAGGATGGTACATCTTTTCATATGCTTACTTGCAATCTGTATATTATCTTTGGTGAAGTGTCGTTAAGGTCACTGGCCCATTTTTTAAACTGGATTATTTATTTTCTTTTTGTTGAAATCTAAGGGTCCTTTGTTTATTTTTGACAGTAACCATTAATTAGATAAATATTTTGCAAATATTTTCTCTCAGTCCATGGCTTGTCTTGTCATTCTCTTGACACTGCCATCATCAGAACACAAATTTTTAAGATTTATTTATTTATTTATTTGACAGAGGGAGAGAGATCACAAGTAGGCTGAGAGACAGGCAGAGAGAGAGGAGGAGGCAGGTTCCCTGCTGAGCAGAGAACCCGATGCGGGACTCGATCCCAGGACCCTGAGATCATGACCTGAGCCAAAGGCAGAGGCTTTAACCCCCTGAGCCACCGAGGTGCCCCCAGAACACAAATTTTTAATTTTACTTAAGATCAACTTATGAATTATATCTCACGCATTGTGCCAGTGGTGTTGTATCTAAAAAATCATAGCTCGGGCGCCTGGGTGGCTCAGTGGGTTAAAGCCTCTGCTTTCGGCTCAGGTCATGATCCCAGGGTCCTGGGATCGAGGCCCACATCGGGCTCTCTGCTCAGCAGGGAGCCTGCTTCCTCCTCTCTACTCTCTCTCTGCCTGCCTCTCTGCCTACTTGTAATCTCTCTCTGTGTCAAATGAATAAATAAAATCTTAAAAAAAAAAGAAAAAAAATCATAGCTATGTCCAAGGTCAGCTAGATCTAGATTTTCTTCTATATTATATTCTAGGAGTCTTAGAGTTTTGCATTTTACATTTAGGTCTGTGATCCATTTTGAGTTAAATTTTGTGAGTGGTATAATATCTGTGTCTAGATTCATTTTTTTCTTATGAGGACATCTACTTTGTTCTAGCACCATTTGTAGAAAAGCCAGTCTTTACTCTGTTATATTATCTTTGCTTCTTTGTCAAAGATCAGTTGGCCATATTTGTGTGGGTCCATTTCTGGGCTGTCTAATTCTGTTCCATCAACCTATTTGTTTATTCTTTTGCCAATACCACAGTCTTAGTTACTGCAGGTTTATAGCAACTCATGAAGTCAAATATTGTCAGTCCTCTAAATTTGTTCTTTTCCTTCAATATCGTGTTGGCTATCCTGGGCATTTTGCCTTTTTATATAAATTTTAGAATCAGTTTGTTAATATCCACAAAATGACTTGCTGGGATTTCATTTAATCTATAGATGAAGTTAGGAAACACTGAAATCTTGCTAATATTGAGTTTTTCTATCCATGAATATAGCATATTTATCAATTTAGTGAGTTCTTTGATTTATTTCATCAAAGTTTTATAGCTTTCCTCATACAGAATTTATACATATTTTGTTAGATTTATACCTAAGCATTTAACTTGGGGGTGGCAACGTAAATGGTTTTGCATTTTTAACTTCAAGCCTCACTGTTCATTGCTAATATATAGGAAGGTGATTCATTCCTATATATTAACCCTACCTACATCCTGAACATTTGTTACAATTGTTTATTAGTTTCAGAAGTTTTGTTGGTTCTTTCAAATTTTCTATATAGATGATAGTGTCATCTGAAAAAAATTCATTTATTTTTTTCCTATTCTGTATACCTTTTATCTCCTTTTCTTGTGCATTGCATTAGTTAGGATTTCCAGTACAAGGTTGAAAAGAAGTGGTCAGAGTCAATATTCTTGTCTTGTACCTGATCTTAGTGGGAAAACTTTGTATTTCTTACCATTAAGTGTGATGTTAACTGTAGGGTTTTTGAAAAATTCTTTATCAAGTTGAAGAAATTCCCCTCTATTCCTGGTTTATTGAATTTTTATCATGAATGTGGGTTTTGTGAAATGCTTTTGTGATTTTATAGATATCATGTGATTTTTCTTTTTTAGCCTGTTGATGTGATGGACACATTGATTTTTGAATTTTTTTTAAGATTATTTATTTGAGGCTCCATAGCTCAGGGGTTAGAGCACTGGTCTTGTAAGATTATTTATTTGAAAGATTGAGAATATGAGCAGGAGGGGCAGGGCAGAGAGAGAAGCAGACTCTCCACTGAGCAGGGAGCCCAATGTGGGGGCTCAATCCCAGGACTCCAGGATCATGACCTGAGCAAAGGCAGACACTTAACTGACTAAGCCACCCAGGTGTCCCGTGATTTTTGAATGTTTAACCAGCTTTACATACATGGAATAAATCCCAATAAATCCCACTATAGGACCTCTTCTTCATAAGGTCTTGATTGTTCTTATCAATAAGAACAAGAGAAGTGGCTGACTTTCCTAACACATAGAAAAAGACACAGAAAGTCAGACAAAATGAGGAGACACCTGCAGATTGAAAATGAGGGGATGGAGAAACATTTATCATGCAAATAGATGTGAAAATAAAGCTGGTGTAGCAATACCTACATTGGACAAAATACACTTTAAAACAAAGACTGTATTAAGAGACAAAATGACACTATATAATAATAAAGGAGACAATCCAAGAAGAGAGTATAAAAAAGGTAAATATTTATGCACCCACCATGGGAGCACCCAGATACATAAAACTGTTTGTAACATAAAAAATAATTGATAATAATACAATAATACTAGGAGACTACAACACCCCACTTACATTGATGGACAAATCATCCAAGTAGAAAATCAACAAGGAAACAGTAGCTCTGAATGACACACTGGACCAGATGGATTTGACAGACATATTCAGAACATTCCAACCTAAATCTGCAGAACACATATTCTTTTCAAGTGCACAAGGAACATTCTCCAGAACAGATCAGATACTGGCCCAAAAACAAGTCTCAACAAATTAAAAAAAATTGAAGTCATACCATGCATCTTTCCTGACCACAATGATATGAAACTAGAAATCAACCACAAGAAAAAAATCTGGAAAGAGCACAAACACACAAAGGTTAAATAACATGTTACTAAACAATGAATGGGTCAACCAAGAAATCAAAGAAATAAAAAATCACATGAAAACAAATGAAAATGAGAACACAATGGTCCAAAATCTTTGGGATGCAGCAAAAGTAGTTCTAAGTGGGAAGTTTATAGCAATACAGGCCTAACTCAAGAAACAAGAATAATCTCACATAAACAAGCTAACCTTACACCTAAAATAACTAGAAAAAGAAGAACACACAAAACCCAACCCAGCAAAAGGTAGGAAATAATCAAGTTTAGAGCAGAAATAAATGATAGAGCAACTAAAACAAAACCAACCAAACAAACAAAAAAAAACCCCAACAGAACAGGTCAATGAAACCAGGAGCTGGTTCTTTGAAAAGATCAACAAAATTGATAAACCTCTAGTGCTACTGATCAGGAAGAAAAAGACAGAGAGAGAGAGGGGACCCAAATAATCAAAGTTACCAATGAAAGATAAGAAATAGCAAACAAGACCACAGAAATACAAACAATTGTAACAGAATATTATGAAAACCTATATGCCAACAAATTAGACAACCTAGAAGAAATGGATGAATTCCTAGAAACATATAATCTACCAAACCTAAAGCAGGAAGAAATACAAAATTTGAACAGTCCAATAACTAGCAATGAAATTGAATCAGTAATCGAAAACTTCCCAAAAAACAAAAATCCAGGACCATATGGCTTCACAGGCAAATTCTACTAAACATTTAAAGTAGTTAATACCCATTCTTCTCAAACTATTCCGAAACATAGAAGAGGAAAGAAAACCTCCAAATTCTGTGAGGCCTATATCACCTCAATACGAAAACCAAATTAAGACACAACAACAACAAAAATAGTAGTATAGGCCAATATCTTTCATGAATATAGATCCAAAAATCCTAAACAAAATATTAGCAAACCAAATGCAACAATATCTTAAAAAATTATACTCCACAATCAAATAGTATTTATTCCCAGGATGCCAGGGTGGTTCAATATTCACAAATCAATCAATGTGATATGTCACATCAATAAAAGAAAGAATAAAAACCATATGGCCACACTTTGCTACTTTATCTGTTTACCAGGGACAAGGAACTTTATATTTAATTTTAGATCTTGTATGATGAGAATAGACATTAATCTTTGCAGTAAACGTACATTTTACCTAGGGTTTTCTAAATCCCACTGTCAGCAATTGCAGAATAAATTAAATCTATAAAAAAATAATTTGCTGAATATCAGCTACAAGGTGAAATATAGTCTTTTAAAAGAATTCAGTTCTAAATGCTATATGAATAGTGCTTCCTTCGGCAGCACATATGCTAAAATTGGAATGATACAGAGATCAGCATGATCCCCACACAAGGATGATACTAAACACTATATTAATAACTCACAAATACTGCTTTTAATAATGGTCAAATGTGCTTTGACATAAACCACAGCTGTGCCATTTTGCCTTATTAATGGATGTGTTCCCCCCCAAAAAAAAATTATTTGGTAAAATAAAATTCTGTAAGTCAAGCATTTTTTTATTCTTATCAGTTTTTTTGGACAGAAGTAAGATGTAAAGTCCTAATAAAATTTTGTTATATTATTATTTGAGAGTTCTCATCATTCCCTCTGCACTGTCTTTAATTATCTGTAGTTTTAGAACTTCTAATTTCTCTGCCCACACAGAGATTTATAAACCAACAGTTAGTAGACACCCTCTGGGGTTAACTGCTAGCCTCTCCCTTCTGCGTCTTCCCCCTTCCCTCCATGCACACGTTGTAAAGAGACTCCCAGTGGGCATGTTTACTAAAGAGTCACAGTTGATGGGACCATGGGTGGGAAGCATACTTGCCAAAAAGGGTTGCATAAGGCAACCCAATCTGTTGGAATGAGTAGAGTTGGAACTGGAATCAGAATTGATTCATTATGTTGCTCTAATGGCTGGAGCATTAACATCTAAATTTGGAACTGTTGGGAATAATATTTTTGACCCTGTGGCCTGGGAAGCAGAGAGCCAGTCAACAGTGAGAGGGAAGAGTAAAGCCAGAGACAAGTGAGAAAGAAATCCTGAGGTATAGAAGACTCTAACCCTCTTGCTTCCTGAAGTTCAGTAGCAGCTCTAATAACTCTTCCCCACTTTTAATTATGCTAGCCCAAAAAGACTACCATAATTGCAGTCCCAAAATTCCTAGGTTTGTATTATTAGGGAGACAATGTATATAGCTCTGATATTCAGTTATCTGTGATTTCTAGCACCTGAATTTCTGCTCCCTGAAAATTAAGATTTAAATACAGTTACAGAGACCTTTTATACAGTATAAAATTTTCATCCCTCAGATTACTGTTGATGTAATGAAGTTCCACTTAGATATGTTGACTATTTGTTTAAAGAGAGGAAATCTGTAACCCACCCAGTAACATTCTAGAGCCCTGACCATGTGTCACACTTTCTTCTAAATATGTTAGATGCATCTCAGTTAATCTTCACAACCACTCAGTGAAGTTGGTACAGTTATAACCAGGGATGAGAAAAGGGAGGCACAGCAAGAGTTTAGTGACTTGCTCACAGGCAGTAATGCTAGGTCAGGCACTCAAACCTGGTGGTCTGACCAATGCATTTTTGTTTTTGGGGGGTTTTTGACCAGTAAATTTCTCCCATTTATGTATTTAATTATTTTTAATTGAAGTATAGTTGACATATAATATTAGATAAGTTTCTGATGTATAGCATAGTAATTCAACGATTACATGCATTATGAAATGCTCACCATAATAAGTGTAGTTACCATCTGTCACCATACAAAATTCTCACAATATTACTGAATATATTCTCTATGCCATACTTACATCCTCATGACTTTTTACTGTATAACTGGAAATCTGTACCTCTTAATAGCTTTCACCTATTTTTTGTATCTCCCTCTGGCAACCATTAGTTTGTTCTCTGTATTTATGAGTCTGTTTCTGTTTTATTTCTTCATTTGTTTTGTTTTTTAGATTCATAAATAAGTGAAATCATATAGTATTTGTCTTTCTCTGTCTGACTTATTTCACTTGGCATAATGCCTTTTTGTTCCATCCATGTCATTATGAGTGGCAAGATTTCATTTTTTTATGATGAATATTACATTGTGTATGTATATACCACACTTTCGTTATACAGTCATCTATCAGTGGACACTTGGGTTGCTTCTATATCTTGGCTATGGTAAATAATGCTACAGTAAACATCAGGGTACATATATACATAAAAAATTCCATATGATCATTCTAAAAGATGCAGAGAAAAAAATTGACAAAGTACAACATCCATTCATGATAAAAATGCTTTGCAGAGTAGGTCTAGGAGGAACATATCTCAACATAATAAAAGCCTTATATGAAAAACCCACAGCTAACACCATACTCTATGTTTTTTCCTCTAAGGTCAGGAACAAGACAAGGATGTCCTCTTTAGCCACTTTCATTCAACATAGTACTGGAAATTCTAGCCACAGCAATTAGACATCATAAAGAAATAAATGGCATCCAAATTGGTAAGGAAGAAGGAAAACTTTAACTATATACAGGTGACATGATATTATATATAGAAAATCCTCAAGACTCCTCCAACAACAATTAGAACTGATAAATGAAATCAGTAGAGTCGTAGAATACAAAATCAATGTACAGAAATATGTTGCATTCCTATACACTAATAATGAAGTAGCAGAAAGTAAAATTAAGAAATTAAGAAATTAAAAAATTAAGAAAACGATCCCATTTACAGTAGCACCGAAAACAATAAAATATCTAGGAATAAATTTAACTCAAAAGGGGAAAGATTTGTACTCTGAAAATTATAAGATACTGATGAAAGAAATTCAAGATAACTCAAAGAAATGGGAAGACATTCCATGCTCATGGATTGAAATAACTGTTACTGGAAATACTGTTAAAATGCCTACACTACCCAAAGCAATCTACACAATTATTGCAAATAATTTCAAAATACCAATAGCATTTTTCACAGGACTAGAAAAAACAATTATAAAATCTGTATGGAACCACAAAAGACCTCAAATAGCCAAAACAATCTTGAAAATGAAAAACAAAACTGGAGGCATTACAATTTCAGGCTTATATTATAAAGCCGTAGTAATTAAAACAATATAGTACTGGCACAAAAATGACACATAGATCTATAGTACTGAATAGAGAGTCCAGAAATAATGCCACGGTTATATGGTCAATTAATCTCTGACAAAGGAGGAATGAATATACAATGGGCAAAAGGCAGTCTCTTCAATAAATGGTGTTGTGAATACTGAACAACCACATGCAAAAGAATGAAACCAGACAACTTCCACTATACACAAAAATAAACTCAAAATGGAATAGTCATTCTGTACCTCAAATACGCATTTTGTTCCTATTCTGGTGAATTTCAGTTTGACAGTAACTTTCATTCAAACAACTTTCAGATCATTGAAGCTATCCTACTCTCTTCTACCTTCTCTTGTTGGTTTTAAGACATCAGCTGTCGGTCTAACTGCAATTTCACTGATAATGTGTGTCCTCTTTATCTCAGTAAGATTTTTTTGTTTTGCGTTGTATAAAGTTTTACTCTGATGAGTAGCTCTGGATTTTTTTTAAATTTATCCTGCTTATGACTCAGTTTCTTGAACCTGTTGATGATGTTTGTTATCCAGTTCAGAAAATTTTTCAGTCATTATCTTACTGGATATGGCTATTGCCTCATTGTATCTTGCCTATCCTCCAGAATTCTATTTAGACTTAATTAAACCTTCTCTAAATTTCTATATATATTTTTATTTCCTAATTTTTTTCATGTATTGGTTTCTTTGCACTAGATTCTAGATAATGTTTTCTCACATATTTTCAAGTTCATTATTTCTTTAGCTTTGTTTGATCTGCAGATAAGCCCATATTATGATCCTAATTTCAATTATTTTATTTTTCATTTCTAAAATTTATATTGTTTTCTCAAATATGCTCTCCCTTGCAGATATTTCCAAGATAGCTTCTATTGCTTAAAGTAAGCATATTTATCTTATAATCAGTGTCTAATAAAATTAATATAAATTATTTGTATATTTTTTCTGATGTCTATTTTTCTATTGGTTTGACTCATAGTGTCTTATTTTATTATAAATAAAAATTTATTTTCTAGAGATGATATGATTTCAATTCTGTCAGCTATGTAGAGGTACTATCAGATTATGATCATGTTATAATAAATTTACATGTAAGATTGTTCTTAAATTATATTCTGAATTTATGTTTGTTTCAGAAAAAAATTTACCTATCCCTCTTCATTTCCCCACATGGAAGTTCTATACCATTTATTAGCCCTCAAATTCTTTCACTTTTTCGGTTGAAATTTATTCCTCTATTCCAATATCATAAAGCTTGTATAATGCTTCTTTGTCCAAAAGCATTTCTGCACTTTAAGTTTTAACAATCTTTTATCTTTTGTTTCCTATGTAGTCACTGTAAGCATCTTTCCTAACATCAAGGCATTATATATAACTAAAGGATTCTCAGTCTATATACAAGAAATATTAACCATAGTTGGTTTTTAGTGTATTTCACTAAGTTGGAAAAATAGATTGTTAAAATACTGCTTATCTTTTCTGAATGATGGAAATTTAATATAGCTTGGTGTGGTGGGGAGAGAATTGAATTATAAATTACAAATCACTTCAAATCTTAGTTTCATTAATTGTAAAGTAGGAATAATACATGTCTTGTCAATCTGTGAGGCAAACTTATGAAATCATTTATGTACTGTAAATAAAAAACCACTATCATTTTCTTGTTTCTGTTGGATACAAATCTTGGAAATGACAATTTTTATTTTTGAGCCAAGGTCTGCATGATTTCAAGACATTTTCTCTCTCTGTAATAGAAAATTACAGTTTCCTGGGATATGGTTTGTTTGTGCTAATTCACACAAAACCTCTCTTAAAATCATAACCATAACCAGGCAAATTTGACACACTGTTACAGTCCTAAAATATTTTAATATTTTAAATATTAGTGTTTTTAGTGTTTTAAATATTAGTGTTTTTTAAAACTATATTTGATAAGCAGTAAGTACACAATCATGGTTACTGACAGCATTCCTCAACACAAATCAAACAAGAAAATGGGATAACGTTCACAATTCATTTCTTTCTTAAATTGAAAGATTAAAGTTTTTCTATGTCAAGAACTCTAAGGGTTTTGCGATTTGATCATACTTTCAGGTACAAGACTAGCCTGATACTGTTTTATGAATGTTGCCAGAAGATACAAAGACTCTTGGGTCAGGGACAAAGGGCTTTATTTTTCAGAGCATAACAAGGAACATGAGTATCAGCATATTTGTGGTGGTTCCCTTTGCCCCTTAATTTTCACAAGTGTGAAATGAAGGAAGTCCAGGTAGATACTAAGCTCAAGGTAGATTTGTGTCACAGCTGAAGTGTCCTAAGTTTAGGGAGCTCAAATATCTTGTAATGGATTACAAATTAGCTGCTTTTTGTACTGATGAGAAAACATTACCTCTGTTATATTGGACAGCAAGCAAATAGCCCTTTGCTTCAGAGGAGATACCATCTTTATCTTGTAAGGCTGTTTGGTCTATAAACATTTTTTTAAAAAGACAGTATGGAACAAAAGGGTAGTTAGTGCCACACTTCCAGAATATTTAGAAATGCCAAAGAATTGTCTCATGACACTACCATTGGTCAATTTTGAATGTGAAGCCAGTAAAACCTCTCCTTTCCTTCTATTAGAATTCAGATTGAATAACCCCGTAGAAATAGTTAATTTAATCAATTATATTATCTTTTATTTTTTTTAATTTTTTTTATTATTTGCCCCAGGGGTACATGTCTGTGAATCATCAGGCTTACACCTTTCACAGCATTCACCAAAGCACAAACCCTCCCCAATGTATTATCTTTTATTAATGTCTATGATTTTGAGTGTTCAATTTGTAAAATTTTTCTCTTTATAAAAGTTTTCTTAATTTGAAAAGCAAACAAATAACTAAGCCAAACCACTTACATTTAAGTTTAAAAGGAGAAAACAAAAAAGGGAAAGAAATTCAACAAGTTCTACTATCTTCAGGTCAAAATATGCTGTTTTATAATTTTTTTGAAGCACAGAAACATAAGTAACTAAAAATTATTTGAGTTTTTCAGTGAGAATAGATAAGAAGTATGCTTCTTTAAAAAAGATTTTATTTATTTATTTGACCGAGAGAGAGAGTGAGTGAGAGAGAGCATGAGAGAGAAGGTCAGAGGGAGAAGCAGACTCCGTGTGGAGCTGGGAGCCCAATGCGGGACTCGATTCCAGGACTCCAGGATCATGACCTGACCCGAAGGCAGTCGCTTAACCAACTGAGCCACCCAGGTGCCCAAGAAGTATGCTTTAAATAATCATAAATTTACCCATTCTCCAAATGTCTGAAAAAGCTATTATTCAGAAAACATTTCCCATAATAAAGTAGAGCATTACAGAATACTGTGGGGTTTTTTTTACTAATTCATACATAATTTTTATGGCAAGCATGTTTATTGTGCTTTTCCATAATNACATTTCCCATAATAAAGTAGAGCATTACAGAATACTGTGGGGTTTTTTTTTACTAATTCATACATAATTTTTATGGCAAGCATGTTTATTGTGCTTTTCCATAATTTAATATCCGAATAGGTTTAGCAGAAATTTATAAATTCCTCTGAGACCAAATATGGAAAATTTTATTTCAAAATTATTCATTATTTTCCAAAAGTTATCCACAAGAGAAAAAGAAATTCTGTGTTATTTATAATAGCTGGTATATTAAGAACATTTTAAAATGTCATTCATTTCCATATTCAGAAATATGACATTAAGAAGTATTTTGTGGGAAAATATGGCTTCCTGATAAAGAGAGGAAACACTGTGGGCTTTGGAGTCAGCCAGATGTAGGTTCAAATTCATACTGTTCTTATATAAGCTCAAAACAGCTTCATTCTCCCAAAAAAAAAATGGGGATAATTAAATTTTTCTTACAGGGATGCTGTGAACATACAATGAGATACATAAATTCCCTAGAGAGTATTCTGGTTTTTCAACAAATAACATTCTATTCTTCTTTCTCCAAAAGCAGCTATCTCAAAATATGAAGACTAAATCTTAGACACTAATTCCTTGGGTACAGATATTTATTAGAGCTCCTTATCATATTTTCCAATTACTACCCTAGGGATAAGGAATTAGTCTTTATGTATTTACTTAGCTATACTCAAATTCTTAAATGAAAATGGATATCTTTCATAATAAAGAGAAAACGATCACTTTATTTCAAATAAGAAAACTAAGATTCAGAAAAGTTAAGTGATTTACTCAGGATGCAACAGCTGGTTAGTGACAAATCAGGAACCTTCTTCTAAGTCTTATACTTGCACCCTTTTCCTTTTATTGTGAATACCAAGGCACAGGTGAGTTTCGAGTTGTTTGAGATCACAGCTGAGTATGTTCCACATTCACATAGGTCAAGAACACTCACTAATATATTTTGAGTTGTAGAGCCAGAAGACAGAATTTCTTAAGCAGGTTTTATAACATTAGGTAACAATCCAAAATAGGGGTGCCTGAGTGGCACAGTCGGTTAAGCTTTCAGCTCAGGTCATGAGCTCAGAATCCTGATATGGAGTCCCCAGTTGGGCTCTGTCCTGGGCATGGAGCCTGCTTAAGATTCTCTCTCCCATTCCCTCTTCTCCTCCTCCCACTTTCTCTCTCTCTCTCTCTCCCTCTCTCTGTCTCTAAAAGAAAACAAACAAAAACAAAATAGAGTGTTATGTTTTTGGAACTTTTTAAAAAAGATTTTATTTATTTATTTGAAAGATAGCGCACATGAGCAGGTGGAGGGGCAGAGGGAGAAGTAGACTTCCCTCTGAGCAGGGAGCCTGATGCAGGGCTCAGACCCAGGACCTTGGGATCATATCCTGAGCCTAAAGGCAACTGCTTAACCAATTGAGCCACCTAAGCACCCCTTATCGTTGGAATTTAATAGCTAATTGTATATATAATACATAACAACAGTGCACCAGGTTCAATAATTATTTTCTCTTTTTTTTGCTATTGAAAATTTCTTTATTTCAATAATATTTTTCTTCAGTTAGCCTAATTTTATGTTTTATCTACCTATTACATTTACATCAATTCTAGTTAATTTTTATTACTTTATCATATTACATCTAGAATTCCTACAGTTTTTTCAAAGCTTCCTAATTTTACCAATCTTTTGTTGATTCATGATACTTTCAAATCCATTTTTAGATGTAGAAATACCAAATATTGTATGTATTTCATCAAATTAAAGATGACTATCTTTATTTATATTCTATATCTGATAAATCTACTACCTGCCTGGCTCAATGGACTAATTTTGTAGTTTGCTTTTTCTGTTGATTTTCACTCTAGTAACTTGTATTCCAAGGTGTTTAGTGATTTTGTTATTGTTTTAGTTTATGTTCTTTAAATCTATATTAATGAAAAGTTTTAGAGGTGTGAGTTTAAACTATCCAACTCAGAAAGATTTCTGACTGCTTCTGCCAGTTTCTAGAGGGTATAATAACTCTGAAGCAATTACTTGCTACATCTACATTATTTGTGTTTTCTTTTTATAATTTTTATAACTTTTAACATTTTTTATTTTATCTTTAATAAAAATTATTTATATATATAATTAAGGTGTACAACCTGGTGATGTGATATACATATATGAAGTGAAATGGTTACTAGAATTAACATATCATATCCTCATAGATTTATCCTTTTGTGTGTGTGATGAAAACACCTGAAATCTAGTCTCTTAATAAATTTCCAGTATTCAATACAGCATTATTAACTGTAGTTATCATGCTGTACATTAGATATCTAGACTTACTCATCCTTTGTCATTTCTGACTTCTGAGGAATTCTCTACCTTTGTTTCCAGCTTAAACTTTATTTCAAAATACTTTTTGGAGAATTGATACTACCCTAACTTCATGACTTACTATAAAGCTACAGTAACCAAGACAGAGTGGTATTGGTAAAAAAAACAGACATATAGATCAAAGGAACAGAATAGACAGCCTCCAAACAGACCCCACACAATACAGTCAATGGTCTTTGATAAAGGAACAAAGGCAATATAATGGAGAAAAAAATAAGTCTTTTCAACTAACTATTTGTGCTAGAACAACTGGAGATCCATATGAACAAGGGGGGAGTGGGGAAAGACAGAGACAGAGAATCTTAACACAGATCTTACACCTTCATAAAAACTCAAAATGGATCATAGATCTAAATGCAAAACTCAAAATTAAAAAAATTCTAGGAGATAACAGAATAAATAGTCTAGGTGATCTTGGGTTTGGTTTGGATGATGACCACTCAGATACAAAATAATGCAGAAAATAAATAATTAAAAACTTCTGCTTTGTGAAAGACACTGTCAAAAGCATGAGAAGACAAGCTGCAGACTGGGAGAAGATATTTGCAAAAGACACATCTAATAAAGAATTTTTACCTGAAATATAAAAAAAAACTCCTAAAACTCAACAAGAAAACAACCTGAGGTTAAAAAGGGGTAAAATTTATAACACTGAGATACCACTATATTCCAATTAGAATTAAAAATATTAAATATCCAGAACATTGACAACACCAAATGCTGGTGAGAATGTGGAGCAACAGAACTCTTATTCACTGCTTGACAAGAATATAAAATGGCAGACACTTTGAAAGACAGTTTGGCAAACTGTCTTTTTCTTACAAAACTAAAGACACTCCTACCATATGATTCAGTAATCACTCTCCTTTGGCATTTATTCCAGAAGTTGAAAGCTTATGTCTGTACAAAAAACCTGCATATGGATGTTTACGGCAGTTTTACTAATAATTGCCAAAATTTGGAAGCAACCAAGATGTCCCTTAGTAGGTGAATGGCATCTATTCTGTTTGTTTCCAACTACGTGACATTCTGGAAAAGTCAAAACTGTAAAGTAAAAAGATCAGTAGTTGCCCAAAGTTAAGGCAGAGGGATAAACAGGTGGAGCACAGATAATTTTTAGAGCAGTGAAACTATCCTGTAGGATACGATAAGGATGGAGACATGTAAAAATACAGATTTTGTTTCTACATTTCATGCTGCCTTTCTGAGGCTACAGAGTAGTGGAAAGACATACATTTACACTTCTCCATAACTTGAAATCATAAACCATATAATTGTGTTATTTTGCTTTTCAGTATTTTTCTTCATTCTTCAATTACTTCCTACTTTGTCTTTATTCATCTTTTATTTTCTCCCCACCTTTAGTTCAACTGTCTCTATTGTATATTTTTCTCAGTGCTCATATTATGTCAAGAATACAGACAGCATCTCTGGCAACAGTAAAAAGACGCTGAGGTCGAAAGACACCTCTTGGAGGGGCCATCCCTTCATAGAGCAAATGTCAGAACTGTCAGGAGAGCGCTTATATTCAGCACATCCCCTC
This sequence comes from Ailurus styani, assembly GCA_002007465.1. NCBI lineage: Eukaryota > Metazoa > Chordata > Mammalia > Carnivora > Ailuridae > Ailurus > Ailurus styani. Next base: position 644,959 of record LNAC01000002.1, read on the forward strand.
ACTAGATTCACTACTGAATCTAGCCATTTGCTTTTTCTTAGCTTCATTTGTAGGACCCAAGCTAACTATTCTTGGGTATGAGCTACTTCACTAACAGGAGGCATACACTGGCACTCCGTGCTGAGGGAATGCCTTTGAATTAGTTGTCTGTTTATCTTTTACTGAGATTTTGCCTATGTTAACTTGATCTTTCAATCTCACAAATTTTGTGCCTGTGCTTGCTTGGATTGGAGATTATCCACCTTGTTCTGTCTCTATTACTTAAGGCATCAGATCCAAATAAGGTTTGCTGTGCTGAGCCTCACTTCTCCATATATAAAATTGGGGGATCACAACAATTCCTTTGCCTTACTCTCGGGGTTGAATCATATTTTAAAAAATGATGTATAATTGGTATGATCATAACAATTTTTAAGCTTTATGCCATAGGCACTGATAATTAGAAAGAAGACTGGCTTTGAACTGGAGCAGAGTACTGGAGAGTCCCTACTATGTAGGCCATTATTCCTATACTTATTAAATATCATAAGCTTGGGAGAGGATTTCCAGGGAAGAAGCAAAAGCAGCAGTGGGGTGGGGTGGCTGTAGTGAGAAGAGGCTCAAGGAAGTGGCTATTTACCAATCAGATAAGAATGTATTTCAGTATTTTAACAACTGCTTCATACTTGCACATGCCAGCCTTGTTTTATGTCAGCTATTAAAATGCTCTCCAAATTTTAGAGCACTATATTACTTCATCATACGTATAATGCTTTGATCTTGATCTTGCTGGAAAATGACAATTAAAGATATCCACATCGCATGTCAGCTGACACCTGGCTGACAGCAACTTTTAAACTTCCACTTATTATGAGATGTATCCTAAGTTCAGAGACTTAAAATGCAAAAAAAAAACCCGGATAAGTTGGAATCAATGAAATACTGAATAAATTATTAATATTTTTATTAGCACACTGTATTCTATAATGTGAAATGTAATTTTCCATAACAGTCAATATTGGATCATTAAATTATCCTACCCAGAACATGAATTATGCTACATGATTTTTGATTACTACTGAAATATAAACTTGTACATTTTTGTGAATTGCTTAATGCTTTTATTGTCTACTATTGCCAGGCATTATTTTAAGAGCTGAGGATCTAGCAGTGAACCAACAGTCTTGAACTTCAGCATACAGTATAAAGACATTTTAATTATAGTTATTAAATATATACTTCCACATGTGATAAGCACTAAGAACAAGTCAGTCAGTCCTAGGTTCAGCGGGAAGGGAATTAATCTTTGGTAAAAGCTAATCAGGTACACTTCTTTATACTGTGCTTTGAAAAGCCTCTTAGGCTTTTCAATTGCATCTCAGTGGCTGCTATGGGAAGTAGCCAAGAGATCAGACCCACTTCCTAAACTGGAGCAGATGTACTCTTAGCTGTTTTACACACTATATTGAATTTGGAGTAATATTTCATTTGAAGAAAGAGGTTTTCTGCTAAAATATAAAGTTTGAAAACCATTGATCTGGTGGACAAAGCAGTAATCTCAGCATGAAATGTTTAAATTAAATTTCCAACTCTACTGCCTATTTATAATTTGACTTCAAGTAACCAAACCACGTCTAAACACATGACTGACAAACAAATGATTCTGAATGATTCTGATCCTAGCTTTCATTTAAACTGTGAAGAAAGCTATGCAAATTATTCTATTTGGGCTGCTGTGCATGGAACAGCCTTCAGCCCATGCTGTGATTACAAGAATTCTGAAACCCCCTGTGTTGCTTATGTGTAGGGATAGCCATGTTTCTCTCTCCTTTGGGGGGCATATAAAAAAAGAATATCACCATAATAACAATGATTACAATATGTGCTGAGAGTTATGACATGCCCTTCGCATTACATTAATTTTCATTTAATCCATGTAAAACTCTTGAGGGATGCTCCCCATTTTCAAAGTGAAAAGAGGAGGTTCAGAGAATTAAGTGGTTTGCCCATGGTGACAATGGTGAAACTGTAACTTAAAGTCAGTGGTCTGTCTTTTCTAATCCTTATTCTCACCACACTATACCATGCTACTTCTTTACATCAATTTTCTCTACCCTACATGTGGTTAGGTAGGGAGATGGGGGATGAGAAGCAGTTTGTACTTCTCTGAGCTGAGCAAAGGTATAGATGTACAACTAGAACAATAAACCTGCTTGAAAATAAATGAGCACTTGTCCTAAAAACTAATACATCACACGGACTTCTTATTTGAAAAAATGTTTTTCATTCTGCATATTTCACTAGTTGTGAAACACTCCTATTAAAGTACTCAGGTATATATACCCAAAATAGTAGTTATATATCATGGGTGAATAGACAGCATATGTAACTCAGAATAAGGGGCTGACATGCAGGCAGATCAACCTTCCTGGCTAAGAACCAGGAGTTACGCTTGTTACATAGAACTCTCAAGAGTACCACGCAATCAGAGGTCACAATCGAGGCAACAGAAGCAATGTCACCATATCAGAGAATGGGCCAATTCAGATCTGTTCCTTGACAGTCACTGAGGTCAAGGCTTGCGGCAAATAATTGTATTAAACAGGAATATTCCCTGCACACTTTTAGAATTGTCATCTGAACAAACAAGTCCAGGTCATCTGTAGGTTAAATCTGAGTTCTTTTTCCTGGTAGTTAGAGCTTACTTTCTAGGCTTAATCCCTTACAGTTTTTAAATTTACAACTGTAATTTTCTTTAGATCAAGTAAATGCTTAATAATTTTTTGTTTTCTGACCTTACTTAACAACAACAAACCTTCATTTAAATGCACGCATTTGTCATTTCATTTTACTATTTGCTCTCAAATGCAATTTTCAAATTTTGACTATAATGATAATAAATTTAAACTTCATATTGTTAATGTATAAAGTCCTTTACATTTAAATAACAGGGGAAAAAGCCTCGCATTTAAATTAAATAATCACAGATTTTGTCAGCTAATTACCATTTACCTATCATTGCCTGTACCTTACACAAAGCAAGTAAATTCAGAATAGTAATTTTGGATAAAAGATGCAAAATTTATAAATAGTAATTAATATATAACAAAAGGTGTATTTGTAAATAAGTAGCTAAAACATGCATTTAAATCAAATATGGAAAATAAAATATATATAGGATAGAGTTGCATTCAGATTTATATGAACTATATGTTGTCCAATATTAGTTCACATTTTCCAGCAATTTGTTTATGAATTATTACTACTACATCCTAAGTAAAATCAAATCACACTTACAAATTTACTTGATTTTTAATTTTAGTCAATGTTTCTAATTTAATAATGTTTAAAACACCTTTAGTCATGCAACTATTTTAGTTATTGCTTATTAAATAAAAATCCTTGAGAGAATATTTTTACTATAAGTTTTACTTCTTTACATATTTTCCACAAATCATGCTTGAAAAAACGTATATTCTAGGGCTCTCTTTTGTTCATATAAATTCCAAGAAATAAGAAAATCAAGGGCTTGATGATTGGTTTTATTTTATGTTAATTTATATTTCATTCTTGAAAATTCTTATATTTAATATTCAAATTATATATACACATACACAACATGCACACACGTACACACAATTCCATGACATACATGGTTCCAAATAAAACATACATGAACCAAATTATAAAACTGAAATATTAAAACTGGCAATAGTTCAACATTCAACTGAATAAGTGAAACTCAGTTTTTTTCATGGCTGTATGGTTAGTATATTAACAATACAAAAGTGTGCTCCTTAAGGATAATGTGACACATCACATTCTAAAACAAGATCTGAGATAATAATTTTCTGTTTCATAAACCCTATAGCATTTAGTTGGTTAATTCATAATGGCTCTTTAGAATGTGTGAGAGCAAAACTGAAAATTTATATTGTTTGATAAATTGTATGATCCCTGTGAGGACTGTAAATCTCAGTTTAAATAGCTGACTAAGTGTCAGTTTCAGAGGCCTTTTTCAATATTTACTTTTTAAAAATCGTATTTTTAAGTTTAGTTCTACTATATTTTTAATTCACAAGTTTATTAACTGTACAAGGGGAAAAAGTATCAAATGTATGTTAAACATTAAAACTGTTATTTTAAGGAAACACTTCTTGACCTCATTAAAATAATTAACATTTCATAACATTATATTTCACATCCAACTTATGGAAAAGCAAAAAAAAATTATCAAAACAAACTATAGTCAATTACATTTTCAGATCAGCAAAATGCACTTGTAAGAGTCTTCCTTCCCCTAATCCAATTGCCAAAGGCATTTTAGCAGCTCAGATAGGTGAGTAGAAACATTCCTGCCATACTTTCTGAAATGTACTTAGTTTTTGTTGTTGTTATTCTTTTATGATTTTCTCCTTTCTGTAGCTTTAAATCCTAATAAAAACAGAAGATTACATTCATATACACACATACATCCACACACACACACTCCACACATACACATCTAATTGGAGTTAATTTTTAACATCACCCTTCTCAAATTATTCTGGTGAGGTGTTGAAATAATATTATTTGCATTTTATTTACTTAATTACTTATTTTATAATCTGAACAACTTAAAGGAATAGAAAGCAAAATTATACTATAATATTTTAGCAACGGCTCATGATTTTCCATCCTAATGGGCAATAAAATCAATGATTTTGGTAGTTTTAAACATGATGAACAAATAGAAGGTAATACATTTCATTTTGATTCTTTCATATTTAAGACACATAATTTCACTTTAAAAGGAAGAATTTTAGTTAAACTCTCTTCTACTCCTTTAATTCTATGGCATTTGACTTGTTTCTAAAATTATCTGAGTTTCGCACTCTAAGACCTGGGTCACAACCTTATTTAGGGACAGGAAATAGTTAACAGGTCACTGAGTGGTCAAATGAAAAAGGATTTGAAATGCTTCAGCACTTAGGACCCTATTCATGAAATGATTGACTCCTATGTTGTTTAAAGGTTGAGGTTTCTTTACTGGAATTAGTCAGCTTATGCCTATATGATTACAGCAATTTTAAGAAAAAAATCTGCAGAGTATAAACAGAGAGATTATAAGAGCGTAAGAGTGTACATGAACAGCCTTATACATCTACAAAAAAGGAATAGTCTTTAGAGTATGCACGGATATTTTACCTAACAACTAATCTGAGTCCAGGGCTAATATAGCTCCTTTGGCAGTAGGGTGCTATAAAACTGGGGGTAAAAGCAAAGGGAACATAAAAGTTGTTCCTCTATACTCTTTTTCTTCTAAAGCATACTTAAAACTTGCAATCCAAGTTTGCAGCACATTTTACTATCATACAGGATAAAATCGTATAATTACTCCTATGTAATAGTGATTAACCCAAACCCATGACAGACTTTCTGTTTTTATATTCACCTGATATTATTTCAAATGAATACAATCTATGTCTGATGATGGAAATAGACAAAATAGGAGGAGGTTGGTACAAAGTGAGTAAATACTGGATTTGAGTCATTTAGCACTAGATCAGTTTCCCTAGAGTCGATGATCATTACTAGAAATCAAAATTATCATTTTGCACAGTTTCCAAAGCCTTTAGTATTAGGGATTTTAGGCAAAGAGAAGCTTGTGGCTGGAAAAAAATGTATATTTTAAAAATGGATGAAAAGTGGTAGAAGAGAATGAAGCCAAAGTATTGCTTGAAAAACTCACTTTCTAAGGTTCAGAAGCCTAGGAATAGGACATTATGAAAATTGCACCAGATAAAGGTATTCCATATTTACATAACCTTTATATACAATCACTAAAACTAGAGAAGTTGCTGTTTTCTTCCACAAATGTTAAAGGAAGCAATCCTATCACTGACAGACAGAAAGTTGGAAAATTAGGCACAGATTTTATTTTTAAGTTTTATTTTATAATAAGAAACTAGGCTATTAAAACTATGTAACCAAAGCTGGAGTGCGTGCACTGGAAGGCCCCTGCAGTCTTTTACAACTTTTCAGAGGCCTCGGTTGTGAACTGGGTTTGCACTCTGCCAGCAGAGCAGCTCTGACCCATGGAGAGCACTCCTTCAGATCAACACTGCCTCAGGCCTTTCTGCTTTCTCCAAGAAGTCTTACATTTCAGGCATCAAGTTGAATTTCTTCTGGAGATGATTAACCCAAACCCATGACAGATTTTTTCCAAGATATCCAACCCCTTATGTTTATTTTATCCTGGCTCTTTTTTGGATGTACTGGACACAAGTAACTTACTCATTTTACATGTTAAAGGGCTGGTGGAGAGCCATTAATTCCCTTAAAAAATGAGAAAATACTTCAGTGCACTGGGCTCTATTGTGAGAACTCACATTAAATACATGATTTAAAATTTTAAGAAAGGTGTTTCTCCTCTACTGTAGAATTTTAAAAAGCATTTCATCACATCCCAAGATAGGGATCTTAGACTTTTTGGGAAATGCATTCTCGTGGTGTATTAAAAAACATAATGTTAGAAGGATCAGTTACTGTTTCCATAAGCCCGTTTGTAGGGGGTTTCAACTAACCTAAATCTTGGCACACACAATTTTAGTTAATAGTCATATAAAAAGATATAAAAGGGTCTATTCTCCTTCTTATATACCAACCCCTGTCATTGTTTCTATTTCTACATTTTCTTATTATTATGCGTGAGATGAGTTGGAGGAAAATAATTCAGGTGTTGTTACATACTTCTCACAGGAAAATATTTTAAACTCAGAGGTGATTGGACGACATTTTTAGAGATGACTATTACTATTTTTTAAATAGGGACATTTTTTCTTCTTTGAAGAAACAGTGCAAAAGGGTAAGATTTTTATAGATTTTTTTTTGGAGAACACATGCAAATCTCTTAGGACCTAAGGTTCCGAATGCAATGGCATTTATGACCATTCAAGTTAAAATTAATATATTTTAAACATTAAATTGTTCAAATGTATAAATTATTAACACATACACATAGAAATAGAAAAGCTTATTCAATAATATATTTAAACATTTACTCTCCTAAACTTAATAGAAATATCAAAGAAAAAACACATCAAGTTAAATTTAAGGGCTATAGTATCTGTTAAGACAAACAATTTAAGGAAAAATGTACAAATTCAATTTAACATTGCGTGCTAAAAATAAGAAATCATTTTATCAGATGGAAGTGTGTATATATGTACATGTACAAATATATGAGAATGGAAACAAGTACAACATGAAATTGGAAAGCTTCAAGTTATACACCAGCACAAACACAAATAATTCCATTTAAATATAAGCATCTCATTCGTAAGTAGCAATTTTGAGAGATCTGCAACTTTGAGCTTGATAAAAACTTTGAGTCTAGCATTTGGGTGGTGATAAAATGTTGGCTCTATGGTAAATGTCTTAATTTCTTAAAATTAAGTATAAATGTTATTTACCATAGTAATTCATCTAATTAGTTTGTAAATAGTACTTGATACGAACTTTTCTCCATAAATAGGAAAATCTCATACAGAACTTAAGGTCACTGATGCAAAGAATTACAACATAAAGTTTAGAAAACTTCGAGGGATAATTTTAATTCTACATAATATTGATAACACCTCAAATTTGTGAAAAATTATAAATCTTACAATGACAATTACAGAAAATCAATTCATTGTTTCAGCTCAACAATTCTGTATTTGTTTTCTATTCTTCTTGAATAAAATTGCGAAATAAATTTTATCTTTATAAAACATATATCAATATCCGAATCAAAATATTTTATCTCCAAGTGGGGGATAAAAACTAAGTTAATTTTTATAATTAGATTTATTACTGGAATGTTTAAAGATATCGGTTTCTTCTTTAATTCATGCTTCAATAGGCTACCTAAGTTCAAGACCTTATACAGAGTGAAGAAAAGAAATGACAAGAGATAGCATATACATTGGGGGTGGGAGGTTAATGCCAGAAGTGTGACTGATTGATTGATTGACATCACTTTAAAAATCCGGAAGAAAGCTGCCTATCAAATTTGTCCAGCTAAAATTTAGAGCAAAATGAATCATTGACCAGAATCTGTATCTCGTCTATTCACTCAAGTATATGCATTTACCTTTACCTGCAAAATCCCTTTCCACATAAAAGTGATCAGCTAAGGAGAATAATACATTTCCCCTATACACACACACACCATATTTTAAAAAATAATGTTTCAAAATGTACCCAGTTACTATAATCAAATTCTAACTTGTATAAATTTCATTGTAAATGGCTACTGTTCTTGATAATAACAGCAGTTAAAATGTATTTTAATGTAATGCTTAGTATGCATTAGGTACTATCCCCAGCATTTTACATGTACTGATCAATTTGCTCAACTCTCAGAGCTATGCATTATTTAAATCATTATGCCAATTTCATAAAGAAAAGAGACACAGAAAGGTTAAGTGTATGACAAAGTCATACCGCTAGCAAGGGGTGGAGCTGAGGTTTAAACCTAGATAGTCCAGCTCTACTCTCTTAACCATTAGGTTGAGTATCATTTTATAATTAAAATAATGATTTTTAAAAATCTTGCAGAAGGTAGTGAAGCTTTGGGGAAACTCATGGGAACCCACAATTCTATTAAACTACTATAAAATCTTGATGGAAAATAGAATTATTTAATTTTCTAGAAACATAAAAACATACCTTGACATTAATATATTACTTATCTCTATCCTTCCAGAAAAATGTTTAAAAAACTATGAAGGCTTAAAATGAAGGGTTACTGTTTATAATGATGAAATTTTTCAAGGTCCAAAACCTCACAGCTGGTGAAGCTTAAGTAGGAAATGATTAAATGAATTCCAAAGTTTGCTAAATAGACCCAAAGGGTGGCTGAGACAGTGGGACCTAAAGCTTGAATGTGAACACTGAATGAGTTGTAAGTTTAAGTTGGGAACAGGCCAATATCTGACTTTGAGTAATAGCAATTGGCAGGAAGAGTGTTTCTGAGAATCCAAAGATATTTTTTTAAAGTCAGAACTGTTTATTAATTCAACAAATACTTATTGAGTGCCTAGTATAGATGAATCTAATACTGCTGCTACGTTTTGGGGACGGGAGGAAACAGAAATATGACTAAGACTGGATCCATGACCTTGGAAAGATTTATAGTCAGGGGAGGAAATAGATAAAAACATATAGTTATAGGACAGTATTAAAGAAACATAGGCAAAGGCCTACAGGAGGTGGCATTAGGAATCATGTGCGGATGAAATGACATTTATCTGAGTCATGAAGGATAAGAAGTCTGGAGCTGCAAAGGTGAGAAGAAACATTCGAGATATATAATATAGATATAGTACAGAAACAGTTCAATATGGTTAGAGAATGTTTTAGGGAGTGGGGAGATGATACAAGATAGTGCTGGGAAGGTAGCCTGGGAACTATATATAAAGGGCATTGTATGCTTCAGATTGTGGGATTTGTTCTAGAGGAAACAGAAAGGCATTATAAGATTTTAAACAGAAGTGTGCTATAGCAGAATTGTAGTTTAGAAATTGCAGGACAAACAGATGACAGGATTTACAATACTGAAAGGTGTGTGGATATTAGAAAGTGGGCTTATCACCATATTTCAAGGCAAGAGACACTGAAGGGAGTGGCTGATGTGGGGTGGCATTTATATTCAACAAATAAGAAGGATAACAGAATTAAAAATGATTCTGATTTTTCTAGGTTAAGTGAGTGTTTAGCTAATGATACTATTAACACAGATGGAATAAAAAGAATCAAACAGGTGTAGAAAGTGGAATGAATACAACATGCTTCATATTAGACCTGCTGGGTTTGAAAATCAAAAGGGGGAAGAATGGAGATAGACATTTAGTTGTCACTCTTTCTAAACATTTTAAGGTACATGAGAGGATTAGGTGTTATATCTTGATCGTTTCATCATGCCACTGGAATAGAGGTCTGATTTGTACTTTGATGATGTTTGCTTTTGTATATTTATATGTGTAATATCTGACAAAGTAAACATTGGCTATAAAAGTAAATAAATATGTGGCTTGAATATACAGTAAGGTCAGAGACAAAATTCCATGAGATATTGATACTTGAGGAACAGGAAGAGGCACAGAAGACAACTAAAAAAGAATGGCTGAATAAACAGGAGATCCAGGAGAGAGTGGGGATGAAGATGAAAGGGGAGAAGAGAAGTTCCAGGGAGAGAAATTCTGGCAAACAAAGTGAGGGCAGAAAAGGGGTTCCTGAGGTTACCAATTAAGAGGTAAACATTGATTACTGTATGGAATGTAGTTTGAGGGGGAATGATGGAGATGTACAGTCTGCATAACTTTATAAAAGTATGGTTGGTACATGAGATGATACATTTCAGTTTATTAGTTTGTCTCTCACAAGACTGGGCTTCCAAAGCAGGAACTGATTTTTACTTGTGCCTCCAGTCTCAGGTACAATGAAAGAAAGCAGAAGCTCAAAGATGCTTATTGAATAAATGAAAAATGCAGAATGACTGGAACGTGGGGGATAAAGGCCCTGACTAGACTATCTACGAAGATTGCTAAGTAAAAAAGAGAGATGGGTGGGGTAGTAGCTTGAAAAGGAGGTAGAATCACATTTTCAGTGGCAGACATGCAGCTTGTTCATATGTTGATTTTAAGAAGTTGGTGGATATAGTAGTAGATGGAAATCTAAGAAACAAAAGACAGGAGATAACTAAACAGAGTATCATGGGATCAGGCAGAATAACATCCAAAGCAAGAATGAAAATTTTAGCCTTGGAAAAGATGTGGGAAACCATTTATTAAGAGAGAGAGAGGGAGTTATATTGTTGAAGTTTGAAATTGCTAATGGAAATAAAAATAATGACCTGCCACATACTGAGCACTGTGCTAAGCAGTGATTTCACTCCTCACAACTACTCCATGGGATAAGTGTTTCTCTTCTCATTCAATAGATAAGAAGTTAAACATACCCATATCTTGTGGCCACTCTTTTCTTTGCTTTTTCTCCCTACCTCACCAAGTCCACTGTATTTACTCCGGTCTACGCTACCATCTCCACGCTGGACTACTGCAGTGACCTTTTAGCTGGTCTTATCATGTTCACTTTTATTTCCTTTCTGTCTGTTCTCCACAACATATGGTCCATAACCACTACTTGAAGAAGAAATCTGACCATTCCATCTTTTGCTTACAATGACTGTTGTTCTTGGAATACAGAAAGTCAAATCCTCAACGTGAACCAGAAGGGACAAACTAAAATTGCACTGTGCCCTGCCAACTTCATCTCTTGTTCTCTGGCCATGCCAGCCTTTGTTCAGCTCCCTGAATGGCATAGGCTATTCTTGTCTTCAAAGTCTTTCAGTAGGCCTACACCTTGGCCTGAATGACTTGTTATATACAACTTCTCCATTCGCCTAGTCGCTCCTACTTGAACTGCAAATTCAGTGTCACTTCTTCCCTTATCTGATTGGGCTAGATTCATAAAGATTACCCCTTACTTTCCCTCCAAAGAATTTTATTCAGTTGTGTCATTATATACATACATGGATATTTATAAATAATCCCTACTCCCATCTCTGCCAGATACTGAACTCTATTACCATGGTCTGTGCTTATTTCATTCATTACTGTATCTTCATCTCTTTGCACAATGCCAGCCTCATGGTGGGTATTCAGCAAATACGTATTGGTAGATTAAATAGGGAATATAAGGAATTAAGTCTTAGTCCCCACATTCTAAAACCTGGGACATTCTAGTATCTTCCAAGCATTTTTATTCAATGTATCCAATGACTTATGTGGTATATATTATTTGCTCCAATTAATGAATGAGAAAATTTAGTATAGAAAGGTTAAGTATCTTCACCAAAATTACATAGGTTTGGACTGGGATCCAAACTTAGCTCTATCTAATTCCAAGCTACTGTATGTGTTTCTGCTGAGATGGAGAAAGAAAAAAGAAACAGATGAATATAAGACTCATAAAACAAACAAACAAAACTAGGTCAATGACTTGATACAGAATTATGAAAAACAAAGCATAAATGTTATTTGTGGCCCACCTACAAATATTTCAAACTCACCAGAAATTACTATCATTGTTAGACTTCCTGGTCTAAGTCAATGTTCATTTAGATTTACCTACATATTTCATCCTGCTTTGCTCTTCATTACTTCTTATATCTCCAAGATTTCATCTGGAATCCTTTTCCTATTGCTTGAAGAATACCCTTTAGTATTTATTTTGGACTTTGGTATATCGGTGAAGAATTCTGCTTTTCTAGTTTAAAAAATTCTTGTTTTACCTTAATATGTTTTCATTTATTAGCTTTTCACTAAAAATCAGACCATTTAATGGATGATTTAAAAAATATCTCACTTAATCATTAAGAAAAAGCATCAAGGTTATATATGACATGTTTTTAAGAATGGGAAATAGTTATCCCCAGTTCTGCTCCTCTCCATCCCCAATTTACACTCTTAAAGGCAACCCTATGCAACCATCTTTCTCATTTCTTTCACTATTGACCTGCATGTATTTTGATGTCTTTATTTTTGTGTTTTCATATTACCTATTGACTTCACAGTAGGAAAGAGAAAGATTAAGCACTTTTACATCTTTACCATACACATATATACTTCTTCTTCCCATTTCCTAAAAAAAAAACCTCATAATTTTTGGTTAGACCATGATTCAGTGTTTATTTTTTTATGACATGTAAATATCATTACAACTCAGCCATATAAGGTACTGGAAAAGAAGGGTTAATAGCTTGTTCTATGGTTTTCCTCTAGATGCAGGTAAGTTTGAGGATTTGATCCTCATGTCAAGAAATTATTAGAATTTAATCTACACAACGTGCAAGATCAAGAGAATGCAGCTGTATCAGACCAAGAACTTTTACCTCATTGTTGAGATTGTTTGAGCAATAAGCAAGTAGTATGGACGAAATGCAGCTGAACCAGAGAATTGGGAGCTATCTATCTACCCCTAGGTGGACTAGGTTACTAGTTGAGAAGACTACATGACTGATTATAAAAGCTGTTAAGATCCCTAGACCTGATGGCTTCCTTTAACTGAAGTTGTCAACAGACTTACAGCCTCAGCTTTCATGCCCACGTGTTTCCTAATGGAAGGAGTAGGACACTAGATGCTTTGCCCAGGTGTCACAATGTCCTCTCTACACTAAGCATGCTTTGTGGTTTCCTCTCCTTTGTCCTTCCTTAAAGCTAAGTAAATTTAGTGTTTACTCACCCTATTGTGTTTCAGGAATTTTTTTTTAATTTTATTTATTTATTTGACAGAGAGAGACAGCGAGAGCAGGAACACAAGCAAGGGGAGTGGGAGAGAGAGAAGCAGGACTCCCACTGAGCAGGGAGCCTGATGTGGGGCTTGATCCCAGGACCCCGGGACCATGACCTGAGCTGAAGGCAGACACTTAACGACTGAGCCACCCAGGCACCCCTGTGTTTCACGAATTTAAGTGTTCACTCAAAACAAACACTGCTCACAGAAAAAAGTAGCACAGCATTTACAGATAACATTCCATGTCTTGTACAATATTTTTTGTTTTCTCACATTTAGGTATCTCATTTTTTAAATATTTAATTAGTTTTCTATGTATATACTATCTTTCCCAAATTCTCTATTAGAAGTCCACGTCTACTATACTTTCATGCATTAGTATTCTATACACATAACCATAGGTCATTCCAAAACTCTCTTCCTCAAGTGTCTATCTCCTTTCAAATATGTTTGAGCACATAAGACAATCAGAAAGATTTTTTTTTCCTCCAAGAGATGGTACATGATGCTTTCTTTCATCCTGGAGTATTTATTCTCTAAACCTGTATAAGCTGTCATCCCAGAATCTCTCCTCCCATCACTGTAAATATTCCTTTTCTCTTTCTTTGCTAGATTTCATGAATTCGTTTTTCATGGTTGACCTCTTCATTTTTGTGGAGTAGTTCCTCCAGTACTTACTGAGCAAGTTTGCAAGAGAGATAAATTAAGACTTGGCATGTTTTATATTTTTAAATTTTATTAATAGTTTGTATGTTTACAGAATTCTAGGTTGGAAATAACTTTTTCTAAGAATGTTGAACATACTGTTCCATTATCTTCTGGATTCTGAGATTAACTTTGGGAAGCCAATGCCTTTTAGATAACTCATTCATTGCATGTCCTCCTTTTCTTTCCAGAGGACTTTTAGGCTCTTACCTTCGTCCCCAGTTTTATGACATTTTTCAGAGACATGCCAAAAAGATGAAGTTATTTTCATTCATTTCCCTAACATTCAATGGTCTCTCTTGATCTAGAAACTGGTACCCTTTAGTTTGGGGAATTTTTTGGAATGATTTCTCTGATCATTTCTTTGAATCTATTTGGTGTTGAATGTTCTCTCTTTTTGGATCTCCTATTATTTATCAAGGGTTGGACCTCCTGGAATAAGTCTCTTCTCTACATTTTCTCTCATGTTTCACATCACTTTGTAATTTTGCTCCAGTTTCTGGGAAATTTCTTTAACACTATCTTCTAACACTATCTTCTAATCTTCTGCCAAGTTTTCATTTCTGATATCATGTTTTTATTTTCAAAAAGATATTTTTGGTTCTCTAACCTCTCTTTCTTATTATAGCATCTCATTCTTATTTCATGCATGCATTCTTTTTTTTATATCAGTGACAATATTCATGGCATATCTGAAGAATTTTTTCACCTGTGCAGTGTCTGTTCAAGTTGATTATTACATTTATTAGTTTTTTCCCTATCTTTCAAGTTTTAAATTTGCTTCAGACCCTCATTTGTGTGTTTATGTTTTAGAGTGGGGGTTTGTAAAGTTGATAGGAAACTCTGCACTAGTAAATGAGGCCTCTTCTTGAGTCTTATATCGGAAATACTTAACGTCAATATTTAGATGTTTCCTCTTGGACTTATCAGAATCTCCCGAAACACTCTTGTAATCTCTTTCCTGGAGGTTAGAAGCATGGTGCTATGGAATGAGTGCTTGTGTCTCATCAAAATGTCTGTGTTGAAACCCCAATTCCCATGTGATGGTATTTGGAATGGGGTCTTTGGTAGATAATTCAGGCTAGATTAAGTCACAAGAAAGGGGTATGATGGAATCAATGGCCCTATAAGAGGAGGAAGAAAGAGATCTCTTTTCTCCACATTCATGAACCAAGGGAAAGCCATGTGTGTGCATAATAAGAAAGTGGCCATATGTAAGCCAGAAGAGAGCTCTCAATAGGAACTGCATCAGCTGGTATTTTGATTTTGGACTTCCCAGCCTCCAGAACTGTGAGAAATAAACTTCTGTTTTTTTTTAATTCACCCAGTGTATGGTATTTTGTAATAGTCACTTGAACTGACTCAAAAACATGATTATCAGAATTTTGAGAGCTGAGCAGAGGAAAGGGTTGGGACTGTAGCACTTAACATGTATAACTATGACTACACTTACACTTCTAGTTTTAGCAAGGTGTCAAGGATGTTCCTGAGTCACAGATTCTGTTTTACCTACCAAAAAAATTTAAGTTCAAGAATTTCGCACAGGTAACCCAGATCTTTTCACACTACTTCCACTGGGCCTTATATCATCAATTCCTGAAACTTTGAGTTTAAAATAGTTCTCATATTTTATTGCTGTTTTGATCTTTTGTTATTATTACTCATATATTTATGTTCTGGTCTAAAAAATTATATTGCTGCTGTACCTTCCTTATATTCCTATATTTGTTAGTATGCATCATAAAAAGTATCTTTGCTGAAGTTTTAGTGAGGGTTTTCAGATTCATCACCTTTAGCTAGGAAGCCTTATGTTGTCATTTAATTCTTAAAATATCATAAGAAATAAAGACTGGTGTTCCCAGTTACAGATGAGAAAACAAAGATATGAATCCTACAGCTAGTGAGTATCTACACACAATTCAAACCTGACCTCTCAGTCCAAATCCATTGTTAATCTCATGAAGCCTTCTTTAGATAGAGATGAATGTTCTTGATGATGAACTTTCTAAGGTATTGTAATAATTCTCTGAAATTTTGATAGGATTATCATCTATCTCCAAAATACAAATATTTTCCTATGTAGCAAGAAGGTGGATATCTAATACAGGTGGGCAGAGATATTTTTTTTTTTATCATGGAGCAAGGGACAACACAGATTTAAAAAAAAAAAAAAAGGTTGCTATCGGCTTCTTCTCCCAGAACCATTACCTTTCCCCCACTTTCTTTGTGAAGTTTCATTTTTTTTATTTTTAAAGATTTTATTTATTTATTTGTCAGAGAGAGAGAGTGCAAAGCAGAGGGAGCTGCAGGCAGAGAGAGAAGCAGAAGCAGGCTCCCCACCGAGCAAGGAACCTGATATTGGACAATCCCAGGACCCTGAGGATCATGACCTGAGCCAAAGGTAGCCGCTAAATCTACTGAGCCACCCATATGTCCCTCTTTGTGAAGTTTAGCTCAGGAATCCAAGTGTTTTCCTCCTTCTTCCTTGTGGCTATACAAAGAAACAGCAGGTAGGGAGCTGGATGACATGAGCACCTTGCTTTCATTCTTGAAGATAAAAGTTTTGCTGGGTATAGACTTTCATGGTGGAACTTACTTTCTTTTAGTACTTTGAAGATATCATTTCCTTGTATTAGTCAGCTTGGGCTGCCATAACAAGTACCACAGACTGGACGCTTAAACAGAAATTTATTTTCTCACAATTCTGGAGGCTAGAAGTCTGAGATCAAAGTGCCAGCAAATTTAGTCCCTCAGATGCCTTTCGTTGGCTTGCAGACAGCCACCTTTTCACTGCATCTGCATTTAGCCTTTTCTCTGTGAGCATACACTCTTGATGTCTCTTCCTCTTTTGATAAGTATGCCAGTCCTACTAGATTAGGGACCCACTCATCAGACCTCATTTAACCTTAATTATCTCCTTAAAAGTCTTATCTCCAAATATAATCAGACCTTTAGTTCTTTCAACCCCTGAATTTGGGGAGGGGCACAACATATAACAATTGTCTTCTGGATTTCATTGTTTCTGTTTAGAAGCCAGCTTCATTATTCATTATGATTGCTCCTTTGAATAGTAATAAACATTTTTCTCTGGATCTTTAAAAAAATGTTCTCTCCCCCCGCCTTTTTTTTTTCTTTTAACAATTTTGCTGTGATGTGCTGCAGTGTGGTTTTCTTTGTATGTGTATATGTTTGAGGCTCATGGAGTTTCTTAAATCCAAAACTTGAAGTTTTTCATCACTTTCAGTAAATTCTCAACTATTAACTTTTCAGATATTACTTCTCACACCATTCTCTCTCACCATTTTTTCTTGGCCCATAATTACATGTGTATGAGACATTTTTGCTGTATCTCACATGACTCTTCTCTTTTCCGTATTTTCCATTCTATTTCATTTCATGCTTCCATTCAGATATTTCTATCAGAGCTATTTTCTCATCTAGCAGTTCTCTCTCCATTTTGATTAATCTGTAGTTAAATCTAACCAATGAATTCTTAATTTCAGTTGTTGTGCTCTTAAGTTATAGACATTCCTTTTGGATATTTCTATAGGTTTAATATCTACTGAAATTCCCAATTTCTTCTATATCCCTAAAGTTATCATGTATATTTCTTTAAAAATCTCCATTATCTGAAATCTTGTTGGGTCTATTTTTTTCTATTGTTTTTCATGTTATTCAATGATGTTGTCTATGCCTATTTTTTTTTATTGTGTGCCAAATATTGCATAGGAAGAAATGTAGAGATAATCTGAAGCATGGGTTGATGTTATCTATTTTTGGAGATGGCTTATGTTTGTTTCTGGCCAGAGGCTAGTAGAAAGTCTATTTGCAATTCACCTATACTGGTGACATTATCAAAAGCTTTGCTCAGCTTCTCAGATCTTTGTATTTCCTTATTGACTTATAATTCTTTACTCCCTTGTTAGTTATCCAATGACTTCAATTAGATTCTTTAAAAATAAATTTTTCAGCTTTTAAAGTTGTTCTCTGCAGGAGGATTGGTTTGAATTACATAGTCTCCTATTACCGGAAGTGGAACTCCTCTTGTATTTTTTGAATGGAAAATACTAACATCTCATAGCCTACATATCATGGTTCATTTCAGAGAAACGTATGAGCTGGAATCCCTTACCATTTTTTTATTTTCTTGAAGATTTTATTTTTTTATTTTTAGATAGAGCACGAATGCTTGCAAGCAAGATGGGGGAGGGAGGGACTGACAAGCAGACCCCCCATGGAGCCCAAGCAGGACCTGGGGCTTTATCTCACAACCCTGAGATCATGACATGAGCAGAAATCAAGAGTCCAAGGCCTAACCAACTGAGCCAACCAGGCACTTTCCCACTTTTGAATTATATACAAGCCAAATAATACATAGGAAGAAATGTAGAGATAATTATATATATATATATATACATATATATATATAATATACATATATACACACATATATATATGTATATACACACACAAACACGNCGTAGAGATAATTATATATATATATATATATATATATATATATATATAATATACATATATACACACATATATATATGTATATACACACACAAACACGAAACATATATAAGGTGTAAATATATATGTAAATGATATATACATAAGATATGTGTGTATATTATACACACACACACACACCAACCCACACCCATACTGTAGAATATAGAATAAATATTCTCTTGGGGCTAAATTTGGGGGGAAGCAGAAAATACAAACCATTCATAACTAATTGAATAAAGAAGAATTTAATCAGTTTCTCTCTGACCTTGGATTACCACTTCCTGTATCCACCTTATCCATAAGGTAATTATGGTAATTTTTAAAAAACTAATGATGTATTTTATGGTGACTAACATAACACAATAAAAAAATAAAAAATAAATAAAAATAAATTTTTTAAAATTATATAATTTTTAAATTTTTACAGTTTGTTTCTTGCTTCACTGGACTGAATTCCTAATCAGATTTTTTCCATAGAAAATTTAAATAATTCTGAACCTTACATTTAAAAATAGCATGATAATATCTAGAATACATTTAGGGAGTTTTAATTATAAACATGTCACATACACATATGTTCCTTTTTATTCAAATATTTATTGACTACTAAATATATACTTGGCTCTATTCTAAGTGCTGAGGATATAACTGTAATGTCTGCCTGACATAGTTCTCCCTTCATGGAACTTACATTCTATTAGTGGAAAAAACAACATATAATTAACAGGTTTGGGTATTTTTTTAAGATTTTATTTATTTATTTGAGGTGTGGGGTGGGGAGAGAGAGAGATAGACTTTCCACTGATCAAGGAGCCTGATGCGGGGCTAGATCCCAGGACCCTGAGATCACTACCTGAACCAAAGGTAGACGCTTAACCATCTGAGCCACCCACATGCCAGTTGTATGTAACAGTTTAAATTAATAAATAGGACAATAGCAGATAACTCCCATAAATGGAGCAGGTGCTGTGTGAGAGAGTAACTAGGTAGAGATGAAAAGGCTACTTAGGCAGTGTTGTAAAGAGAAAGCCCTCTCATGGAAGTGGAAACATAAACTAAACAATGAGTCATTTGCGCCAAGTGTGGAGGGCAGAGTTTCCAGGCAAAACAATGAAATACAAAAGCCTCAAAGTAAAAAATTTCTTATCATTCTCGAGGAACTGAAAAAGGGTCTGACATTTACAGTCTGGTGGGCCATGATAAGGAAGATAGCTTTTGTTCTAAGAGCAATGAGAGGTCATGGAAAGATTTTAGATACTTAGTTACATAAAAAGCTACCATATTAAATTTTTAAAAGGAGGTTAAAATATAGCTCTTGATCTACCATTATCTCTAAGTTGGGCCTTCCACCTACTTTCCAATTTTATTTATTTATTTATTTATTTTGCTACTGACTTTCCCCAAATCCTCTTCTATTAGTCATCTTAAGAAATAAAAAACAGTTCATACAAAAATTAGACAAGATTTTGCTAGTTGGTCTTTTTTTTAATTATTTGACAGAGAGAGAGAGAGAGAGATCACAAGTAGGCAGAAAGGCAGGCAGAGGGAGAGGGGGACGCAGGCTCCCTGCTGAGCAGAGAGCCCGATGTAGGGCTCGATCGCAGGACCCTGAGATCATGACCTGATCCGAAGGCAGAGGCTTAACCCACTGAGCCACCCAGGTGCCCTGCTAGTTGATCTTTAATTCTTTGTAAGTGCAGACAGATTTTCACTTTTCTAATAAGAATAAAGTTATAAGGTTTTATTTCCTACCTCAAAATGTTGTGATGATTTCATTAGTTGTTATAGATAAAGAACACAGAATCATGCCTCATATTAGTAGTAAGTGATAAGCAAAATTAGAGAGGCTATTATACCGTATTGCATTGTATTATATGATAGACAAAATTTTATTCAGGATACTGTGGGAACACAAAGAGTGGTGCTCTAAGCTGGAATCAAAAGAGTTTTCTTAAAAAATTAATGTTTGAGATGATAAGAATTAGCTAAGTGAAGGGATTTCCTGCAATGCATAGGAAAGTGAATCTAGTTCATCAAAGAAAGGAGCATATTCAAGGACATTATATAAGCATCTTGCAGCTGCATCTACATTTGAAGCTATTTAAAGGTCCTTTGTGTTTTTATTCACCAAAAAAGTTCATAAAGCATCAGTTATGTATTAGGTGTTATCCTAAGGGTCATGAATACTAAGGAGCTTAAAATTTACTAGGAAAATAGTCATTCAAATAGTCATTGTTGTAAACTGAGATACTCATGCAGAGATCAGATTTTATGAATACTCATACCTTTGTCTACTTTGACTAATATTGAGTCTTGCTCAGTAGAGTTAAGATTGCCAGCATCTCTTCTTTAGAGCATGACTTTCAGGTATTCTTTGGTTGCTTGCATTTATCCTACCATTCTTAATGTTTAATCACATTGGCACTATTAGCAAGTACTCTACACAGGGATGGAAATACAAGACCTACTTTAAAACAATCCACATCATGTGACTCTGTGCCCTAAGCTGGTATTAAAAGGAAGAAAGCTGGAGAAGAAAATGCTTGTAATCATACAATAAAAAAATACCACAAAGGAAGATGGATTAGAAGTGCTCTGAAGTAAAAATTATAGAAGTTAAAGGTCTTTTAATGTCTTCAATGCTCAAAAATTTAATACAAAAATATTTGAACATCTATGATGTAAAAGGACATATGGTATGTGTAAATCTTCAGTTTTATAAGAGGAGAAATAGAAAGCATGCTAGTGATGACAGCATCAGACTGGGAATTAAGAAAGCCCGACATTAAAATCAAGTGAAATATCCCAGGGAATGGAAGAGCTAAGACAAAACTTGCCTCTCTGAGAAGGTTGTTGGGGCAGATCCAATTTTTTTTCCTGACTTGTCTAGCTTTCTTCCTTGGCTAGAGCCAAAAGTCTGTATTTGGCATTGGTTTAGAAGTAGCAAATTTTAAAATTTCAGCAGATTAGGGCAAGAAAGTCATTTAATTTATGTATAAATAAGAAACTAAATGAAGCAAAAATATAGGCTTATTTTGGGGCTGTTTGAAGATGTTCTCATCCATCTGAAAATTAAAATATGTGATTGAAAGTATGATCACCCTTAGAGTCTAACAGATTTGGTCCTTAACAATGTTAGGTTATCATAATAACATTAAAATAATATTAGGTAAGACAGGAGCTAATTACAAGGCACAAATCAGATATTTATCACCATGTTGGTACTAAACTGTTTCTTAATTTATATTAATGCAAGCTATGAGAAACTACTAAAGAACAAAATTGATTATTTGTTTCCCAAAGTTTTATCTAATTCAACAATTAGTCTTTATTTTTTCCTAAATATTTTGATTCTAAGTTTGTATATACATTTTAGGGTTATCCAAGAACCTTCACCCTTCAGTGTCTGCATCTTGTTCGATTTTTACTAGCATTCTTTTGATAAAGAAATTATCTCCATTCTCCTTCAGCCAGCCACCTACTCTCCGTATGACCTTGGGCAAATCACTTCTCAAACTCTCAAAGCCAGTTTCCTCATATTGACAGTTTTAGGACATTCTTCAGAGTTTTTGAGAAGATTGAATCAGAGAATTTAAGTAAAACTCTTAGCACAGTACCTAGCAAAAAATACAACAAATACTACCAATTGCAAACAAGAGGAAAAAAATAAAGCTATACTTTTAAAATGACTGTTGCCAATGATTACAAGTTTTGAGGACTTCACTCTGTATTTATACACTGTGGATTTCAAGCATTTCACAAGTAGGAACTCATGTAATCCCCAACAACCAGATTCTATTAGTATCCAATTTTACAGGTGAAAAACAATTCTAAACAGGGAAGTTAAATGATGTCCTCAAGGCCACAAAGCCAATAAATGGTAGAACAAAGATTCAGACTTTATTAGACTAACTCAGGAATCTTACATTTATTAAGCTAGGCTTCTTCTTCTTCTTCTTTATTTTTTAAAGACTTTATTTATTTATTTGACAGAGAGAGAGAAAGTGAGAAAGGGAACATAAACAGGGGGAGTGGGAGCAGGAGAAGCAGGCCTCCCGCTGAGCAGGGAGCCAGATGTGGGGATGCGGGGATGAGGGGATGAGGGGATGCGGGGATGAGGGGATG
>LNAC01000002.1:667832-781911 GCA_002007465.1 Ailurus styani
GGAATCATGACCTGAGCCGAAGGCAGTTGCTAAACCAACTGAGCCACCCAAGAGCCCCAAGCTAGGCTTCTTTTTATACCAGTGATAGCTATAGAAGAGTGATGTCAGGTTCTAAATGGAGCATTTTAACGTAAAAAAGGAAACTTGCTGCGAGATCTTTAAGGTAATAATCAGGAAAGTTTCAAATTCTAAGGTAAGATCTGATATTGAAACCTAAGTAGGGATTATGGGTAATACAGAGTAAACCAAAACAGTTATCCAACATTAAATAAATTATAAATAAACAAACAGATAAATCAAGTAAACCAATGCTGAATCTGTAAAACTCCCAGGCTCTTAGTCATGTCTCACAGGAATAACTGACTGATACCTAACACACAGCACATGTATGAGGATACCTGGGGAGCCGGTGTGGTCAAAGGTTCCCCAGCCTTTGTTAGACTTAAGCTCTAAATTTGGCAGCTAGACAAAAATTGTCAAAATTTCATGAATGTTGTAAAATAGATATTCAAGATTATTTGTACAGTTTAGAGTTTAAATAAGACTAACAAAATTTTTATCAGTAAGCCTTATGTCTTCTTTATAAATAATCATAGATTATATGATTTAAGTGGATAAACAGAAAAATATGGATCAAACTGTAGTATTAATTAATATCACCCAAGAGTATTAACAAGGATAGAATTATAATTAAGATGGAAATGATTAATAAAATCTGTTGAATTAAACTTAAAAAAAATAGATATTCACAGAGCTAGAAAAAAGAATCCTAAAATGTGTATGGCACCACAAAAAATCCCAAATAGCCAAAACAATCTTGAAAAAGAAAGATAAAGCTGGAGGCATCACAATTCTGGACTTTGAGCTATATTACAAAGCTGCAGTCATCAAGACATTACGGTACTGGCATGAAAACCGAACAGACACACAGACCAATGGAACCGAAAAGGAAAACCAGAAATGGACCCACAACTACACAGTCAACTAATCTTTGACAAGGCAGGACAGAATATCCAGTGGAAAAAAGACATCCTCTTCAAAAAAGGGTGTTGGGGAAACTGGACAGCAACATGCAGAAGAATGAAATTGGACCACTTTCTCACACCCTATACAAAAATAAATTCACAACGGATGAAAGACCTAAATGCAAGACAGGAAACCATCAAAATCCTAGAGAAGAACACAGGCAGCAACCTCTTTGACACTGGTCATATCAACCTCTTACTAGACAAGTATCTTGAGGCAAGGGAAACAAAAGCAAAAAATAAACTATTGGGCCTTCATCAAAATAAAAAGCTTCTGCACAATGAAGGAAACGACCAACAAAACTTAAAAAGCAACCTATGGAATGGGAGAAGATATTTACAAATGCATATCTGATAAAGGGTTAGTATCTAAAATCTATATGGGGCAACTAGGTGGCCTAGTCAGTTAAGTGTCTGCCTTCAGCTCCAGTCATAATCCTGGGGTCCTGGGATCCATGAGCCCCACATGGACTCCTGGCTCAGCAGGGATATGCTTCTCCCTCTCCATCTGCCCCTGCCCCCACTAGGCTTGTGCCTGTGCTCTCACTCTCTCACTCTCGAGTGAAATCTTTAAAAAAAAATCTATAAAGAATCTTATCAAACAACACCTTAAAAACAAATAATCCAGTTTAGAAATGGACAGAAGACATGTATAGACATTTTTCCAAAGAAGACAAACAGTTGGCCAACAGACACATAAAATGATGCTCAACATCACTCATCATCAGGGAAATACAAATCAAAACCATGATGAGATACCACCTCACACCTGTCAGAATGGCTCAAATTAGGAAACAACAGATGTTGGTGAGGATGGGGAGAAAGGGGAGCCTTCTTACACTGTTGGTGGGATTGCAAACTGGTGCAGCCACTTTGGAAAACAGTGTGGAGATTCCTCAGAAGTTAAAAACAGAACTACCCTGTGACCAAGCAGTTGCACTACTAGGTATTTATTCAAAGGATACAAAAATATTGATTCGAAGGGACACATGTACCCCCAATCTATAGCAACGTTATCAACAAAAGCCAAATTGTGGAAAGAGCCCAAATGTTCGTCAACTCATGAATCAATAAAGAAGATGTGGTATATATATACACATCGGATTATTACTCAGTCATCAGAAAGAATGAATTCTTGCCAATTTGCAACTATGTGGATGGAGGTAGGGTATATTATGCTAAGCAAAACAAGTCAGTCAGGGAAAGAGAAATAGCATATGATTTCACTCATATGTGGAATTTAAGAAACAAAACATGAACATAGGGGAAGAGTGGGGGGAAGAGAGGGAAGCAAACCATAAGAGACTCTTAACTATAGAGAACAAACTGAGGGCTTCTGGAGGGGAGGTGGGTGGGGTGATGGGGTAAATGGGTGATGAGTATTAAGGAGGGCACTTGTGATGAGCACTGGATATTACATGTAAGTGATGAATCACTAAATTCTACTCCTGAAACCAATATTACGCTATATGTTAACTAAAAATAAAAACTTGAAACTAAAGAAGGATATTTTGTAAAACATGGTCTATTAAAAGGGAATGATTCTTTACCTTACATCATTTAATATAATTTGATATTTCATTAAGTATTCCTTAAATTTAAGTGGGGTTTTTTTTTGGTATTTTTTTTTCCTAATAGAGGATATGCACCATCCTCTTTGTTCTGCTGGTGACATTGAGAAAAAAGTAGCTATAATAATCAAAGAATTTTAGTACAGTTTTTTTTTCCCTAGGCAAAGAACTTTGTTAACCTTGTTTCAAACTTTATTCCCAGGCTTCTTCAGCTTAATTACTGCAAAGAATGAATTGTGTATAAGCAAAAACTGAAAAGAGCTCCAGTGTGTCCAATGGGCTTGGGCTTTAAAATATTAGAGATCTAGATTTTATCAGATCCATGAACAAAATTTTAAAAAGCAGTCATAATATAAAATAGCAGTTCCCAGTAACTTCTTTAAGTTTTATCTTCTTCAGAAGTTGACTCAACTCAGTTTGTCTCATTCCTAGAAGCTTCATCAAAATTCTCCACAAGATCTGGAACTTCATCATCATCATCCTCTCCGGTAGCAAGTGGGGCTTTTCCACCCACAGATTGTTTGGGCAGAGCTTCGGTCAGTGTTCTTAAACTAGTCAGACTGTCTGCACCAAGTTGGTTTAAGATACTGTGTGGCATTTCTGTCAGCTGCTTTGTCTCAGCATGGCCTGTAATGGTGAAAGTGATCACTGCCAGCGATGCCTGAACTTTGGGGTTGTTCAAATGGATCACTGTTCCTTGGTTTGTGAACATATTCACTTCTTCAATACCAGAGATATTGTTTACCCCTAACTTCCTTAAGGAGAACTGAAGTTTTGTATTATCTGCTGTAGCCATTCTATGAACCACCTTCTTTTGGGGAGTAGTTCCTTTCACATCAATGCGCACTTGTGCTTGCAGTTTGGCAAGTTTCTCCTGATTCATGATAGTGCCTTTCATCTTTTTGGAGCAGAAATGGGACCAGGCGGGGGACTAGGATTGGCACTCATGGGGTGTTGGGTGGACCAGTTGAGATTTGGTCTTTAGTACAGTTTATAAGAGAAATCATGAAAATGCCTATAGATAATATTGCAAAGTAGAAAATAAAGGATTTTTAAGTTCAGCTTTTTTTTAAAGATTTTATTTATTTATTTCACAGAAAGAGATATCACAAGTAGGCAGAGAGGCTGGCAGAGCAAGAGGGGGAAGCAGGCTCCCCGCCGAGCAGGGACTCGATCCCTGGACCCTGAGATCATGACCTGAGCTAAAGGCAGAGACTTAACCCTCTTGAGCCACCCAGGCACCCTGAGCTTTTATTTTTTTAAGTTCAGTTTTTTTAAAAATCAGATAATGTTATTATAAAATAAATGGGAATGGAGAGAAATAAATAATAGAGAGAAATAATACTATCATCTAATTTCAACAAAACAAAAGGAAATAATATGAGTGCTGGCATGCCACTGTGTTGAGATACTGTTCCACATAGAATCATTCAGTCTAAACCTACAATGAAGTTTAATTCTGATTTCCCTCACTTTGGGGGAGGGGAGGGTAAGATGAGTAAGGTTATTATTAATCTTATTAATAATCCAACTATTAATTTTATTAGAATTTTTAGAGGAAAAGTCCCTCCAATACTCTAAAATGAAATTGTGGTGACAGTTGTATAATTGCAAATATATTGAAATGGATTGAATTGTACTCTTAAATCTGGTGCATTTTATATAATTGATATTATATCTCAAAAGACCTGATTTTAAAATGTGCCCTCTACTGGGAAACTGGAGTGAATCAGGCTACTAATGTGGAAGATGACTGGCCTTCCTGGCCAGTTAGGAAATAGTGTGAGTCTGGAGGATTGTGAGGCCAGAGCAGCAGGTAAAGAAAGATACCATGGGATTCGACCTAGCCAGCAATGATCAAATCACCTTTGTCTCACTTTTTTCTCTTAAAAAAAAAAAAAGAAGGCAGAAATAAACATACTGGTTGAAGAAAAAAAGTTCTTCCTTGTACAACTGTTTTTGCCAAGCCCATTCCTTCAAAAACAACAACAGCAACCTTGAAAATAACTATCAGTCACGAGAATATCTGGTATACACATAATGGCCAGTAAGTGAAATTATGGAATGCCAAATGTACTCGAGTTTGCATAAATAAATAAATAAATAAATAAATAAATAAATAAATAAATAAACTGAACACATTTCATATGGGGGAAAGTAAATAAAAACATACAACTTCATATCATGAAGTATAGGTAGAAATATTCCATGTTCTACACGCTACTTTCTTTCTATTGCTATTTGAACTATTCCTTGTATATTTTATATTAGTACACAAATCCGTAAATACACCCTACATTCAAATATATTATTCTAGTTGGTAACATGTCTTCACATTTCACAGAACAAGAGATAATGAAGTAGAATATGCTAGGATAGATTTCTCCCTTCTGATTCTGAGACACATTTAAAAGGCAAAAAATGCCCTAGTTATATTTCTTACTAGGCACTGCCTTTTTTTTTTTTTAAGATTTTATTTATTTATTTGACGGAGAGAGAGAGAGAGTACAAGTAGGCAGAGCAGCAGGCAGAGGGAGAGGGAGAAGCAGGCTTTTCGTGGAACAGGGAGCCCGATGCAGGACTCGATCCCAGAACTCTGGAATCATGACCTGAACCAAAGGCAGTGGCTTAACCGACAGAGTCACCCAGGCGCCCAGGCACTGCCTTTCTAAAGCAAAAATGCTTCTACTTAACAGACAATATCTGTGCAGTTGTTATTGATTTAGTAGACATTCTACCCTTTCTTTTATAGTGAAATGGTGAAATTAAGATTGTAATAATTGCATAAAACCCAAGCTTTATTTTATATTGAGAACATATTTTAATTGTATTAAAATACTCATTAACAAGTATTTTTTGAAATATTGGTTTTTGGCACCTTCAATGCCCACCAAATTTTTTAACTGTTTTTCCAAGGAAAAATGTTAATATTAAAAAAATAGAATGGTAGAACAAATTTCCATATACCATCATCTATTAATTTGACAATTTCATACTTTGCTACACTTGTTTTACTTTTTATGTATATATTTATTGCTACATACTTTGAAGAAAATTCTAGACCCCATGTCTCCCACTGCTACATATTATTAGGCATCTCTAGAAAAGTACAAAATTGATGTTAATTTCTTCTTTAGTTTGAGATATTACTGAATAGAAATGTTGAAGTATCTATTTGCAATTATGCTATAATAATGCATAAAATTTAAGATATATTTAAAATGTACAGAAGACAAAATATTAAAAATTCCAAATGGTCCACTTTCATTCAAATATATCTTTCTTATTAGAAATTATAATCCAAAATATAGATAAAATGATGAATTTTAATATTAAAGAGAAAGCAATGGCAAGCTTATTATAAGTCATATTTATTTCTCTGATATACTTAAATATTTCTGTTTGATAATGTAAGTCCATAATTCTTCCAAATGCTGAAGTCAGAAATATAATCTGCCTTTTACTTTTTTTTATTAGTATATAACATATATTTGTTTCAGGGGTACAGGTCTGTGATTCATCAGTCTTACACAATTTATAGCACTCACCATAGCATACACCCTCCCCAATGTCCATCACCCAGCCACATCATTCCTCCCACCCCCCTCCACTCCAGCAAACCTCAGTTTGTTTCCTGAGATTAAGAGTCTCTTATGGTTTGTCTTCCTCTCTGGTTTCATCCCATTTCATTTTTGCCTCTCTTCCTCCATGATCCTCTGCCTTGTTTCTCAAATTCCACATATCAGCAGATCATATGATAATTGTCTTTCTCTGATTAACTTATTTTACTTAGCGTAATACCCTCTAGTTCCATCCATGTCATTGCAAATAGCAAGATTTCATTTTTTGATGGCTGCATAGTATTCCATTGTTTATATAGACTGCATCTTCTCTATCCACTCATCTGCCCATGGACATCTAGGCTCTTTCCATAGTTTGGCTAATGTGGACATTTCTTCTATAAACATTTGGGTGCAGGTGCCCCTCTGAATCACTACATTTGTATCTTTGGGGTAAATACCCAGTAGAGCAATTGCTGGGTCATAGGGTAGATCTATTTTCAACTTTTTGAGGAACCTCCATAATGTTTTCCAGAGTGACTGCACCAGCTTGCATTCCCACCAACAATGTAGGAGGGTTCGCCTTTCTCCACATCTTCACCAATAATCTGTCATTTCCTGACTTGTTAATTTTAGCCATTCTGACTGGTGGGAGGTGGTGTCCCACTGTGGTTTTGATTTGTATTTCCCTGATGCCGAGTGATGTGGAGCACTTTTTCATGTGTCTGTTGGCCATTTGGATGTCTTTTTTGCAGAAATGTCTGTTCATGTCTTCTGCCCATTTCTTGATTAGATTATTTGTTCTATGGGTATTAAGTTTGATAAGTTCTTTATAGATTTTGGATACTAGCCCTTTATCTGATATGTCATTTGTGAATATCTTCTCCCATTCTGTCAGTTGTCTTTTGGTTTTGTTGATTGTTTCCTTTGCTGTGCAAAAGCTTTTTGTTCTGATGAAGTCCCAATAGTTCATTTTTGTCCTTGCTTCCCTTGCCTTTGGCAATGTGTCGAGGAAGAAGGTGCTGCGGCTGAGTTTGAAGAGGTTGCTATATGTGTTCTCTTCAAGGATTTTGATGGATAGATGTCTCACATTCAGGTCTTTCATCCATTCGGAGTCTATTTTTGCGTGTGGTATAAGGAAATGGTCCAGTTTCATTCTTCCACATGTGGTTGTCCAATTTTCCTAACACTATTTGTTGAAGAGACTGTATTTTTTCTATTGGACATTGTTTCCTGCTTTGTTGAAGATTAGTTGACCATAGAGTTGAGGGTCAATTTCTGGGCTCTCTATTCTGTTCCATTGATCTATGTGTCTGTTTTTGTGCCAGTACCATACTATCTTGATGATTATGGCTTTGTATTAGAGCTTGACGTCTGGAATTGTGATACCACTGGCTTTGCTTTTCTTTTTCAACATTCCTCTGGCTATTCGGGGTCTTTTCTGGTTAAACACGAATTTTAGTATTATTTGTTCCACTTCTGTGAAAAAAGTTGATGGTATTTTGATAGGGATTGCATTAAATATGTAGATCGCTCTAGGTAGCATAGACATTTTAACAATATTTGTTCTTCCAATCCATGAGCATGGAATGTTTTTCCATTTCTTTGTGTCTTCCTCAATTTCTTTCATGAGTGCTCTATAGTTTTCTGAGTGCACATTCCTTGTCTTTTTGGTTAGGTTTATTCCTAGGTATCTTATGGTTTTGGGTGCAATTGTAATGGGACTGACTCCTTAATTTCTCTTTCTTCTGTCTTGTTGGTGTATAGAGATGCAACTGATTTCTCTGCATTGATTTTATATCCTGACACTTTACTGAATTCCTGAATGAGTTCGGGGGTGGAGTCTTTGGGTTTTTCACATAAAGTATCATATTATCTGCAAAGAGTGAGAGTTTGACTTCTTCTCTGCTGATTTGGATACGTTTTATTTCTTTATGTTGTCTGATTGCTGAGGCTAGGACTTCCAGTACTTTGTTGAATGGCAGTGGTGAGAATGGACATCCCTGCTGCGTTCCTAACCTTGAGGGAAAAGCTCTCAGTTTTTCCCACTGAGAATGGTATTCACTGTGGGTTTTTCATAGATGGCTTTGATGATATTGAGGCATGTACCCTCTATCCCTACACTGTGAAGAGCTTTAATCAAGAAAGGATGCTGTACTTTGTCAAATGCTTTCTCTGCATCTATTGAGAGTATCATATGGTTCTTTTCCTTTCTTTTTTAATGTAGTGTATGACATTGATTGATTTGTGGATGTTGAACCAACCTTGTAATCCAGGAATAAATTCCACTTGGTTGTGGTGACTAATCCTTTTAATGTACTGTTGGATCCTATTAGCAAGTATTTTGGTGAGAATTTTTGCCTCCATGTTCATCAGGGATATTGGTCTGTAATTCTGCTTTTTGATGGGGTCTTTGTCTAGTTTTGGGATCAGGGTAATGCTGGCCTCAAAAAATGAGTTTGGAAGTTTTCCTTCCAATTATACTTTTTGGAAAATAAAAGATATTCTTCTTTGAATGTTTGGCAGAATTCCCCTGGGAAGTCATCTGGCCCTGGGCTTCTGTTTGTTGGGAGATTTTTAATTACTGGTTCAATTTCCTTCCTGGCTGTGAGTTTAATCTGCCCTTTACATGTGTAAATCCTCTTCCCCAAAAGTGAGTAGGGCAAGCTTCAAATACAGTAAAATATTTAAAATTCCAGAGTTTAATTTATAGTATATAATACAATTTGTATATATTGGCAGTAAATATATTAGAATATCCTTTCTACATGGGTTCACTTCTACTGATATAGGCTAATATTATTAGTCAGTATAAAATTTAAGTTAAATTAGTTATACTGATGAAACAGCTTTATAAGACTTTCACATAAAAATGTAAGAAATTTAAAGTTATATAAGCACTGATACAAATACTAAACAACTATGGTAATGAATCAATACACTAAATTAGTATTTTAGCTCCAAGAACTGCATTTTGACTTTTATTTAATTATGTTTTATATATAATTTTTCATGTGTACTTTAGGACTATTGGGGATTTAAAAATTTTATTTTAAATACAATTTTCTATGTTCATTTTTTCCTACAAATCCCTTTATTTATTTGTTTAAGATTGTATTTACTTATTTGTCAGAGAGAGAGAGCACAAGCAGGCAGAGGCAGAGGGAAAGGCAGACACCTTGCTGAGCAAGGAGCCCCATGTGGGACTTGATCCCAGGACCCTAGGATCATGACATGAGCCGAAGGCAGCTGCTTAACTGACTAAGCCACCCAGATATCCCATATTTTTTTAAGCTTTTTGTTTTAATCCCAGTTAGTTAAAATACAGTGTTATGTTAGGTTCAAGTGTATAATATTGTGATTCAACAATTCCATACTCCATTTTTATCTTTTTCACCTTTCTACAAATCTATGATTAAACCATACCTTCAAAGTAACCATCTCTTCTGGGCTGTGCCATCTTTGGTGATTTTGTAACAGAAACTTTATTTTCATTGTTTTTGAATAATGCTAGGCAAACCATGGGATCTAGACAAAAAGCAAGAAAAGACAAAAGTTCAGCTCTGGCTAATTCCTTCTCTGAAGTGCTATAATTTTTTATGGTAGTAAACAGTAACAAATCATTCATATATCCTTGGTTATCTGATTAAGTACATAGCCAATACTTAATACAAAGCACAGAAATACCAGTAATGTGAAAAAAAGCTATAATAAAATTTTCTAATTATGGCATCATCTTTTTATTTGAGGAATTGCTTTACTATTTATTATTATAACTTCTTTCTTAAATTCTTAAATATTTCTGCTGGAATAAAGTAAAACATCCATAATAGGTAAAAGACATTATTACAGGAAAAAACTATATACTCTACTTTTCTCTCCTCTGCATATGAGGAGCTGGGATACAGGAGATGTAAGCAAGACAAATGATAAGATGAGAAATAGAAAAAAGATCATTTCATTAATTTTACAGATAAATTAATGGTTTCTCTTTTGCCTTAATGTCTTATATAACAAAGAAGTTATGAAAATTCTATATATATTTTATAGCCAAGAGCATTCCAAATCTATTAATTTTATGAAATAAATAGGATGATTGTAAACATAGAACCCTATAATTTTTTGGTAATGGGAGATTGGTGCAGTTGCAGTTTTTGTTTGTTGAAGAACTGTAAGAAAAGAAAATGGTGATGTAAGTAATGGGGTAGAAGAAAGAGTAGAAAGTTATGCATTTAAAGTAGGTTAACATAAAACCACAAGTTAAGGCAGCATACGTTTTCTTAATATCTTACATCATCTTGCAAAAGGAGACTTTAAGAATCTTGACTTAACTAGTACCTAATGCAATATATAATTGAATATGCTGAATGGAAAAATATGATTTAAATAGTATAAAGCTCAAATTACATATTTTAATTAAATGCTAAGGTAGTATATTTTCTAAAATGTTAATTAGAAAAACAGAATAGTAGTTACAGAGTTATTTTTCAAGCATGTGGATACTGAAGATTTCCATTAGTCTAGCAATAATTTATCATAATTAAGCATGATTTACATGGTTCAGAGAGATTATATTTCTCAAGATTAAGGAAAATATTAGTCAATATTCGGGCATACCTCATAATTATATGTGATCTAAGGTATTGTAAGAGTTGGGTAGTTCTATATGATTTCAACATGACTTATAAATAAGAATAACAAATGTTTTAAAGATTTTTTTATTTATTCATTTGAGAGAGATACAGAGACAGAGAGAGCACAAGGAAGGGGAGAGGCAGAGGGAGAGGGAGAAGCAGACTCTCCACTGAGCTTTCCTCATTACTATCAAGATTAAATAATATATATAAAATTTTTAGAAGAGTTATCTAGCTCAATTTACACAAAAAGATACTTTTATTCATCAGGGACATATAAAGAGTGCCACATTTTCAATATCCTTTCATTCTAAAACATTGTGATTAGAACCTTAAATTTATTTAAAACTTAGAGTAATGCAATTTGCAAAGGGATAATGATAAGAAGCAAAAAACGTAGTAATTCTAGATGGGGGAAAAAATCACTTGATTTTGTTAGCCCCTGGAAATATCACTGTGAAATAAGATACTACTCTTACCTCAAAAAATATAAAGTTAAGTAGAAATGCCAAGGGACAAATTTATTGTAAAGAGTAGAGTTTATGGTAGCTTTTTCTTGCATTATAAAATCAGTTTTGTACATTTAAGTCTACTCCGTTGAGATCATAAATGGTAGGTCGATGTTGCTGTTTTTAAAATCTTTTATCTCCCAGTATGACTTGCTCAATGTCTGGGAAATTGGTTTTAAATACATTTTTATAAAATATTTAAAGAAACCCATAAAGAAGCTGAGTTTCTATTATGCATGTGACTCTGTACTTCATTATCTCATTTAAATATATAACTTATCTCATTTAAGAGATTACATATCTCATATATATTTCATATAACTTATATAACATGTCTAAGTATATAACTTATATAGACATTAGAATATCCTTAAAATTATTTCATCCTCTGTATAATCCCTTTTCAGTTTCTAGAGTCCTAATCTTAGCTCATCAGTTGATCTTATTCCTTGTTAACTTCATACATAAAAACCTTCTTATTATCCATTTTTGCTTGTACAAGTACATAAAAGTACAGCAGTTCTGTAAAATAAGTTGTAAGTTAAGGCTGAATGACTAGATGTACTTCATCATTTTATTCATTTTTTTAAATTTAATTTTTAGGAGGGGGAGGGAAGATGGAGAGGGAAAAGGGAATCTTAAGCAGGTTCCATGCCCAGTGCAGAGCCTGATGCAGGGCTCAGTCTCACAACCCTGAGATCGTGACCTGAGCTGAAATCAGGAGTTAGACAATGAACCAACTGAGGCACCTAGGTACCTCTATATTCCATTTTTATAAGGACTATTATTTACTAATTTAAATTTGCCTTCCCAAATAAAAATATATATTTAAATGACTAATACACACACCCAGTCATATACATGCAGTCAAATGCATTTAGTGACTTTTATCTAATTTACTGCTGACTCAATTAATAGTTATTTTTTGAACATCTACCATATGCCAGGCATTGTATCAGGTTCTGGAAATTCAGTGGGGAATAAGGAGAGTCTTGGCCCTCCAGGATCTTCCTATTTATATTTAAGTGGACTTTATTATTGTTTTGTTGAGAGCACACAAAAAACTAATGTTTGATCAAATTTCTTATTAATTCTTTTTGGAAATCACTGAAGTAAACAAAATAAATCATCAACAAACTTTACTTTGCCACAGTTTTGTCTATACTATTCCCTTTTGATCCTTAACACTCATTCTTTAGTTACCTTATCATTTTGCAACTTGATCTCTTTGCTATAGCCCATGAAGTGCTCGATTCAAATCAAAAAGTTAGCCTAATTTATTTTCTACTTGGCTTCATTCTTGACTATAACTAAATGTTAACATCACAGTCTCAAGCTATTTTCATCACTGAAATAAAATCAGCAAGTGTTTGTTAAAAGCTTAATACGTACTTGACTGTATGCTAGGTATTATAAACAGCTGCAAGATAATTCTTATCCCTAGTTGTGGTCTTACCTTTATAACTAAATTAACCTTGTTTGCTTCATCCTACTCTTTCTTTACTGTATGAAATTTGAAATGTGACATGATAAATACGATAAATGTTGGAAAACCACATTATGTCTTTGTTCTTACACTCTTAGCCCTTAAACTTATCATTTGCTCTCCACCCAAACCCCTACACTCAGAATTCATCCTCTCTAAGGAGTGTTCCACATGGACGCCAAGCCCTTATTCTCTTCCCCCATCCTGATCCTCTCATCTTGCTACCAGTTATGCTCGCTACTTTTAGGTTATTGACTCCTGTTTTCAATAAACCAGCAACTCCCATCTTGTACATGATGCTTTCCACTGCAGTTATAAACCCTAAACTTCCCTAGGTATCTGCTAAGTTCCAACACAGATCACCAGGTTCTAAAATTACTTCTGTGCATGAGGCAACAGTAAACACAAAAAGACAAACAAATTAAAGCCCCATAAAAACAAGACCAGTCATTACCTGTTTGTGCTTATGTCCATCATCTTTATTAAGCAACAACTTACTAGGAATAACAACAGTCAGAACACAAACTCAAACTGAGTAAATATAACTCCCCACAATTTTAGATTTCATCCTATGGCTTCCAGTCAATTCCTATTCCCACTTTCCCATCTCCTCTTGTTTTTTCTGTTTAAAGCAGATGGCCTCATTTATCCCAATAGAAGTCATCAATACTGATTTTCCCCTGATGGTTGCCTATACTGTATGTCTCCTTGGCCCCTTTCTTTTTACTAATCAGCAAACTCAGTGGTATTTTTTCTCTATCTGCAACTTTCTTTAAATAATTGATCTCTGCCTTTTGTCCTGTTTTCACTCTCACCTTAAATCAAATATTGCGATGTGGACTCATATCCCTTGGCTAATAAACACATGTATAAGATACAAACAGCAGTATTATGTGTTTGCAACTAAGCAATTTGTGCTAAGGTTTTTCACGGTAGAAATCTGAATTAAAGCTTCCATGATGTGTGCCTTTATGCCCCACCCCCATGAGGATTACTGCTTTGTTAGACTGGAGGATTTAACTGACCCATTTAATTAAGTTTCTATTCTCTGATACTCCACCCTCCCTACCCCACAGAGAGGGCTAGTCTCCAGCAGTTTTATGGACAATGTTGCCCTCTGGTGGCCTGCGATTTTCAAGTTGGCATGTTATCCTTGTAAGATAGATCAATCGATCTATCTCCATGTATGTTTGAAAATTACTAGTAAATTTTTAAGTATTTAACAGAATTTAAGTATATAAAATATCATTTTAATTTATTACTAAGTAAAAGTTTAAAATTATGGCCATTATTTTAGGCAGATTTAAATAAGTTCACAGATTGTTTGAATTATAAACTGGAAAGGTACTAGAAAGTTCTTTTTCTGTAAGAAGAAAACCAGAGATACAGAGTCTTAAATGATTCAGCCCACAGATACAAAGCGACATAAGTGCTACATTATTAACCTAATAGGAGATTAAAGTATCATAATTGTAGGGGATCCCACCTGTTTTCTTTATCATGACTTCATCCTTAACCTTACCTTGAATATTTCTATTCTGAATGTATGGTAGGAGGGGGCAGTAGAGAAAACGAACGAGGTGAATTTAAAGATCATTATTAAGTTTTACATTTTGGAATTCAATTTTTAAAGAAAAAATTTGCTTTTATTTTGACAATCTAACATTTTGATCAAACAAAAGCAAAACAAAAACTTAACAGAGACATAAAACCTCCCACAGCAGTAAGAACACAGTTTGGTTTACAAAGGTGCAATTAGAGTAACGATCCCTATAAAAAATTATACAATTGCCATTTTGGATTTTTACCTAACAGATCATGCTTAATGACCACTGTCAAAATGTAAAATTTAAGATGTGGTAGTTAACTTGTATGTCTGGTTGTCCTTTTACATTTGTTACCCTACCATGCCACCTTGTGACAGATAAAAATGGGCTTAATTTTTGCCTGATGATGATTATGTCTAATTTTTATCCACTAAAACAATGGTTTTTATGTATGAGCATAGATTCCTTATTAAAAGTTTTGCTAAAACCCATTATTTATTGTGCTGATTTATTTAAAATGAGCTCAACAACAACAAAAATCCCTTAGTTATAAGAATTAGCAAGAAAGACCTATATTTTTCCAGAGACAGAGTCTAACAAAATAAACTTTGCTTTAGTTTCATTATCAGAAACTATTGCAAACATTGTAAATATCTTTTAAAAAAATAGCTCTTGAATATAAATAATAATTTGTTGAACTTTCATTGTCCTCAAAACAGCTACTTAAAGAATGTTTGTTGATACTATTGAAGATGAATAAAAATATACATCAAAGCAATCAAAAAAGTTTATCAATCTACCCTAAGTTACTACTGGATTCTACTTCCCTAGGACTGAAAGAAAGTCTCACTATTAAGAATTTGGAGTTACTATTTCCCTGGGAACTACCAGATAGTACTCAGTTCACTGAGTTCTGATGAACTTAATAGGAGTTTACATCACAGGAGTGTGGGAAGCACAAAGCAAGTTGAATGGAGCACATACTCACATTTTCTTTAAAAATGCTTAAAATTTCAATCTCTCAAACCTGACAAACTTTTAGTATGCAACAAAAAATACTACAGTTATCTCAAAAAGATAAAAGATGTCACTAATTTAATACTTACAAAGGAAAGTTGAACATTTGTGAATATAAAAATAAATCATCAGAAATTTATCAATAAAGTGCTATGCCAAGAAATATCAGCTATTTCTTGGAAACCCATGGTATTTTGGTTATTTTTATTTTTTAAAAAAAATTATACATTTTTAGAATTCTATGGAATTAATTATTAAAAATAATAAGTGGGGAAATCAATAGAGAAAAAATTAATCTTCTGAATGCTTCTTTGTATACTTATATAAGCTAGAACTATAAGACAGAGTGTCTGTTTTTCTCAGGACTAATGGTACTTTTATGAAAACATTTTAATGATGTTAAAATCATTGTAAAAGAAGCTGATGAACAAGAAAAACTCAAAACAGCTTTTAAAAAGAGGTCACATTACTTATATTAAACCTATGAGTACATGAGTAAATATTTATAGTTACAAGTAAGTGCTAAGTTATATACAACATGCAAATAAGTTTAAGTCGTTTTAATTATAGATATAAGTCATAATGGCCTTCTATTTCTTGCCCTGACACTATAAACTAATCCACTATTAAGTAATGATACTAAAATGATTAGAGGTATCCAAAGAAACAAATGATTTGGAGAATCAAATGGGATAGAAGAAAGAATGCCTCTGAACATTTCCCAAGTTCAGCATAATCTTAAAGATATACATTGTATTTCTTTCCCACAGTATCAAGTTGTGAAGCCCTCACAGTTAATATTCATGAAACTGACAAATTTATAGAAATAATTTATCAAAAATCAAGCGATTTAAAAACACAGAAAGGAATAAGCACATGAAGCACTCCTTAGAATCAATATTTGTCAAAGTGAACCAATTTAGAAATAAATTACAACATAATTCTCAGTGCATAATAGAATTATCAATAAAGTAAATAAGAAATGGGGAAAGTGAAAATAGCATTTAAGTGTCTAACAAATCATTCAATATAATAACATAATTTTTGCTAAGTTTCCTTAAGTTTTCAGAATTATTACCTTAAAAAAAGAATTATTACCTTAGATATACTCATATCTGTGTATTTCATTTCTATTCTTATTAAATATTATTAAATATGATTTGGTAAATAATATTTTAAAAGAATTTATCTTCAATATCAGAGACAAAATTATTATTCAAAGAGCATTCATCACCCACCTAATTTTTCCCTTAATTTCTTTGATTTCATCTTCTGGGCTCTCTTCAACATTTGCTGAGCAGTAGCAATATCCTTAAAGCCCCTATTAAAAGATTAAATTTAATAAAGGCAAAACAAATATCCCGACCATATTAATATATGCATATGCATATAAACATATATATCTGAACTATATAGATTCCCACTTAAGAATCTGTAATTTAACAGATACACAGTTTCTTAAAAACTAATAATTCCTAAAGTCTTGAAAAATATCTACCCTGAACACTTAAAAGTCTCTCAATTTCTTCATATTTTAGTGTAAAATAGACCACATACCATTCTTTTGAAATTTTTTCTTCTTTCGCAGTTTTTAGCAAACTCTTTCTGCTGGTCTTTGATTCAGGAGTCCAGGACAAAGTCCTATTTTCTGATCTGGCAATAGAATAAAACTATACTAACTGAATCAACACAAGTATATCAGCACTTTTTAAAACTACAAGCTGTTTATGTCGTCTCAAACTTGGAAATAAAATCCATTTAAGTTGCAGAAAAACTTTATCTTGAAAAGTAATAAAAGTCTGCCATTAATTTAAAATGTTTACATTTCAATTACTTGAAGCATATTTCAATCCTTTTGTCGAAAGAAATGCAGCACTGGAATTTTTATTCTAATCCTTATCTCTACCTATATAGTAGTATTTAAAAGTTCACTTGTTTACAACAATTAATGACATTATTTCACTGACACTTAACTTTTGTTGTTGCTTTAGGGAAGCTACCTCACACATTTTTTTTATTGAAAACTCCATAAAATGATTACACTTTTAACATTATATGCTCTTCCATCTTCTAAAAAAGCAAATTTGTACCTAATTTTCATCATTTTACTACTTTTGTAATAAGTGTAATACTCTTACTACACTTATTAGGGTTGATCCTCTAAAAAAGTAATTTAGCTTACCTGCTATTAAACTGTGTATGTTCTGATGAAAACAAATCTTCTTTCTCATTACATAGCCATGCTTGAGCTGGATGACTTAGTAAATTCAGTGAAGTATCATCATATTTTAATGTTCCAGAGAACTTATCAGGAAAATAATGTATATTAAGTATAAAATAAATTGAAAAATTCCAGCATTTATATCATCTTACTTTACATGCATACTACTGAGTAGTCTCCCAAGGGAAATACATATAAAGATTGAAAATTATAATGAAATTAAGTTTATGTAATACACATATAAATGTCCTTTATTGTAGTGTTGAGGGATATGCTTTTTGGTATTGTTTGCATATACAGAATGATTAATTGCAAAGATCTTAAAAATATCAGAAAACAAAAACTTCAAAGATTATCAAATAAATAACAGATATTGCAGTCCATTGACCTCTGACTGAGAATCTTCAGCTGTTGCCCTCTTAATGCATATTTTTGTATTTTTAAAGTGCTGTCAACTCGTGATTTTAGTCTACTGCCAAATATGCAGCTGAAGTATATCATTTTTTTTTGCTACTGTGAAATAAAGTGTTGAAAGAAATCCAAAATAAAGAAAAAAATTAGGAGCAAATGGAAGAAAAGCTATATGAAAAATTACATCTGGGGATGAGGAGGAAGTCAGAGGCTTCTAAAAGTAATTGTGTTTTTCAAGTCAATAAATTGCATTATTAATCACTGCAGCACAGCATAACCTTAAAAAATGAGAAAAGATGGAGCACTAAGAGATTTCCATGATATGTTACCTTTGGCCAGTGCAGCTGGTTTGGGACAAGCAGTGTTTGTGAAGGGAAGCGGGTGGAATCTAAAGTTAGCCATTCTTTCTCTAAGGCAGCCTGCACAAATAATAAACATTAATGTACATAATTCAGTTTGCATAACTTTTACATAGAGTCTTTTAAATTGTCTTTTCTGTGACAAATGTTAAGAGAGTATATTGGAATTTTTATTTACAGGAAAATATGCTACTTGTTACTGTGAGATGTTATACACCTGTTTAATGCAAACATTGTAAAAAAAATAAAAGACTTTTCATCCCTAAGTGGAATAAAGTGAGAATTTGAGTACTCAAGTGTTCCAAAAAATAAGAGGTGCAGATTGTTCAGTGTATTTAACTATTTGATAACCATGATTCTGAGCCAACTCCAGATGTAACTGAGGGAAATAATCTTTAATCTCTTTATAATGCAAATTTTAATATTTTCCACCAATCCTCACTGTTGAAAATTTATGGTATTTTAACACATTAGTATTAGTAACACATTAATATTTTAACACATTAGTAACACATAGTGACAGATTAGTATTTAATACATTAGTATTATTAGTTTTTCCATAAACACTGTCTGTAAGATAGCTTTTACTTAATTTTTTCAAAAATTTCACAAATTTTATGAGTAGATGGAAAAGTGAATTTTGTGGCAACATAAAAATCATGTACCCTAAAATTAGAGTCTCTAATTCAAGTATGTAAATGATAAAAAATGTAAATTTAGACTTCGAAATGATACTTTTGTAACTCCCTTCACTCTTTATCTTAAAATATCTTTACTCCATTTATGTAATTTATTTTACCTTTTGACAATGGACCTATACTAAGTATGCTATTGTTATATCATTTAGGATATAATTATCTTAATTTTATTGTCTGGATTAGCTAATACGGTTTAGAAAAAACTTCTGTGGTTCTATGAAGTTTTTTGAATCTTTACAAAAAAGATCAGAATGCCCATGAACTTGTCTTTTTTTTAAGGTTCTAAAAAAAAATCAGACATTTGTTATTTTTATGTTTTAAAGATTTATTTTTTAATTTATTTATTTAGATTGTATTTATTTATACAAGAGACTTTACGAGCAAGAGCCGGCGAGGGGCAGAGAGAGGGGAAGCAGACTCCCACTGAGCAGGGAGCTCTATGTGGGGCTTGATCCCAGAACCCTGGGTTCATAACCTAAGACAAAAAGCAGATGCTTAACAGACTGAGCCACCCAAGTGCCCCTTTTTAAAATATTTATTTATTTATTTATTTATTTATTTATTTTAGAGAGAGGGAGAGGGAGAAAAAATCTCAAGCTGACTCCATGCTGAGCAGGAGCCCTACATGGGGCTCAACCTCATGACCCTGAGATCATGACCTGAGCCAAAACCAAGAGTTAGTTGCTTAACTGCTTGAGCCTCCCAGATGCCCTAATAATCAAACATTTATGATTTTAAAACTAGAATGACGATATTCTGAGAAGAACTAAATGCAATTTTCCATTTATACAATTTTCAGTGTTTTTTGACTATACCTTGAAATACCATTGGGAAGGAAAGACTAAGACATCCTGACTATAGGCTAGCAGTGCAATGGCAGACTTCTACTTATAGAACTTAGTCTTAGAATCCCTATTTAAATTCACATTACTTGAATACATAATGTAAATAGGGCATCTCTACTCAGTTGTTTGACAGGTACAATGTCTAATTTTTTCCAGGCAGACTTTATTAACATACATATCACAGTTATATATCAGCTATATATGTTTTAAGAATACATATCTGGTTTAAAAAGTGCTATTTGATGCAAATAGGATTCAAGGCTCAGATTTTTTAATTCTTTCTTTTGTATGGCAAATAAAGAAAAATCCAGTTCTATCCCAAGAAAGATTAAGGCCCACAGCATAGCAGTGATCATCAAATTCATATTCTTACCCTGATGAAAACTATTAAAGTGAAGAGAGAATGTGAATATGTGGAGACAATACAATAAAAGGCAAAGTGGTAGAGGATTCTGGGAAGATGGTGGAGTAGGAAGAACTGGGACCCTGCCTCCCAAACTAGAAAATGATTGCACCTGCAGAATTCATCTGATATGACTATTTTGGAACTCTCGAGTCCACTGAAGGCTTATAACTTCCAGGGGAAAACTTGGATGGTAAATTGTGGTTAATTTTAGTCAATTTCAGCTTTTAGCACAGCTTCCAGCTCTACCTCCAGGCCCTGAGTTAGGTAGCTATTCAGGAGTAGCTTGCAAATAGCTTGTAGAGCCAGGGTGGACAATAAGGACCCTGTCTTCCACATATGGTGATCTGTGCACTGATCATTGATTACTTCTGATAAAGATGGGCAAAGAGGTGGGTGTCCTTGTACTTCCCCTCTTGTTGCAAGCCCCTGTCCTACCAGCTAAGTGATTTCCAGGGGATTTAATGGGCTGGTGTCCCTCATTTTTCTATTTCTCATCTTTTGGGAGCCAGATATCAAAGACTAGGATGCTCATTAAAAAAAAAAAGGCTAGAATAGGGCACCTGGTGGCTTAGTAGTTAAGCATCTGCCTTCAGGTCAGGTCATGATCTCAGGATCTTAGGATCGAGACCTCATTGGGCTCCCTGCTCAGTGGGAAGCCTGCTTCTCCTTCTCCCACTCCCTCTGCTTGTGTTCCCTCTCTCACTGTGTCTCTCTCTGTCAAATAAATCAATAAAATCTTTAAAAAAATAAATTTTTAAAAAGGCTAGAATATTC
Source organism: Ailurus styani (assembly GCA_002007465.1). NCBI lineage: Eukaryota > Metazoa > Chordata > Mammalia > Carnivora > Ailuridae > Ailurus > Ailurus styani. The sequence continues at coordinate 688,896 of LNAC01000002.1, forward strand.
AAAAGTATCTGAATATATGTGGGAAATTAGATTGTCCACATACTATCTAAGGAAAGGCACAGGCTCAGAAAAGATCTGAGAAGACCTTAAGTTTATATAAAACTCAGGCTGATCCTCAGCACAGAGACAGACTATAATAATACAGAAACAAACATAATAAAAGCAAAAACAAAATCCCAGCAAACCCTGGGGGAGAGAATCTAATTTTTAGAATTACCATAATTATTACATTCAATGTCCAATTGTAAATTTTAAAAAGTCACAAACCATTCAAAAAACAGAAAAAGTTTATGGCCCATTCAAAGGAAAAATAAATAAATCAACCAAAACTATCCCTAAAAAAAAAAAACCTCATGGCAGACTTACTAGACAAAGATTTTTAAATAATTGTTTTGAAGATATTCAAAGAACTAAAAGGAGAAAAAATGATGTATAAACAAAATGGAAATATCAATTAAGAGATAGAAAATCTAAAGAGAAATGAAGAAGAAATTTTAGAGCTGAAAAGTACAGTAGCTGAAATGAAATATTCCCTAGAGGGATTCACTAAAGAAATATGTCTCTGACATATGTATCTGAAGCAGATAAAAAATTAGTGAACTTGAAGATAGGACAACGGAAATTATCAAGTTTGAGGAATAGAAAAAAAAAGATTTAAGGAAAGTGAATAGAACCTAAGGGACCTGCAAGATACCATTGAGCAGACCAACATATGATATGTATCATGGAAGTCATAGAAGGAGCAAAGAAAGAAAGAAGCAGAGTGCATATCTGAAGAAATAATGGCCAAAATTGTCCCAAATTCAATGACATACCTGAATATAAACATCCAAGAAACTCAAAGAACTTGAAATACAGTGAACTGAGAGACCCATATTGAGACACATAATCAAACTTTCAGAAGCCAAAGACAGAGAGAATCTTGAAAGAAGCCAATGAGAAGTAACTTGTCACATAAAAGGAATCCTCAATAAGACAAGCTAGCAGATTTCTTATCAGAAACTTTGAAGTCCTGAAGGCAGTGAGCTAATGTAGTCAAAGTGCTAAAAGTTCAAAAAAGAAAAAACCTGTCAACCAAAATTTCTGTATTGTCAAAACTATCCTTCAAAAATAAGAGAGAAATTAAGATTGTCCTAGATAAACAAATGCTGAGAGTTCATTACCTTTAGATCGCCCTGAAAGAAATGCTAAAGGGAGTCTTGCAGGTAGAAATGAAGAGACAAGCAGCATTTGGAACTCATGTGAAAAAAACAAAGATCTCAGTAAAGACAAATACATGGGAAATTATAAAAGCCAATCTTACTGTAACAACAGTTTGTAACCCTACTTTTGTTTTCTATATGATTTATGGAGACTAATACAGAAAATAACCAATTATTAGTTTAAAAGCTAGTATTATTGTAACTTTGGTTTATTACTTCACATTTAGTTTCCTACATAATTTAAGGCACTAAAGCATTTAAAGGAATTATTGGTTTATGTATATAAAGAGGTGATTTTGTCATATCAACAACTGCAAGGGGTGGAGATGGAGCTGTAAAGGAGCAAGTTTTGGGATGTTATTGAAGTTAAGAGGGTATAAATTCAAACTGCAGCATTATAACTTTAGAATATTAAGAAGGATTGAAGAGTTATTGTTTAATAGCTATATAGTTTGTTTTACAGGATAAAGAGAGTTCTGGTATGGATTAAATGGTGGTGATGGTAAAACAACTTTATGAATGTATTTAATATCATTGAATGTACACTTAAAATTAAGAGAGTAAATTTTATTTTATGTGTATCTTACTAAAATAAAAAAATTGGAAGAAAAATTTGAAAGGCAATGTGCCTCTTGAGGACAAGTGTAGAAAGGACCAGTATTGCCAGGAAAGGAACCTTATTTATACACTGTCGTGTATACACACACACACATACACACAACTTTTTTTCTTTTAAACACCTGCCAACCACCTCCTATTTATATTCTCTGGGACTCCAGCTGTTTTCTTTCTATAGCAGGATAAAGATCACAAATAGTGATTTCTTTTCCCTATCACATAGATGTTGATGAAGTCTCTTTCTTAAGCTATACAAAGTCTGGGGGAAAAATTTAGTCTTTAAATTGGTATCTAAAAGGGCAAAAGACTTTGAAAATAGTTTTTCTTGGTTTTAATGCAAGATCACAAATTTTATAAGATTCCAGAATAATTCTTTAACCACTATCTCAGAAATTTCTAGAAGCATGAAGAGAAGACTTAGTATAAAATGCTAATGAGACTTTTAGTAATTATATAATCACAACCAAAAAATGTTACTGACTATTGATTTATGTGAATTCAAGCTTATTAATATCTAGTATATTTGGCAGTACTTCAAATGTTGAAAAAAATCTTAAAATGTCAAGAGAAATTGGCCAAGATTATAAATATACTACTGTTTTAAAAATGTATATTAATATATCATGGTTACCACTGGACATTTATATAAATTTCAGATATTGCTTAAGAAAACCTTCTGTTCAGATATTCTTTAACTTACAACTGAGGATCTGGAAAGCTTTCTGGTTATTAGAAGACTACTAGCAAATTTACTTACATATTAAAAATGAACTTGAACTTAGATAGATCTGTAACTTTGTGTTCACAATTGAATGTTTGATCAGATATACATGTATTTGGCTTTTGACCAGAGAAGAAATCATTATTCTACAATTCAACTTTGATAGTCTAGAACATAAAGCTATCAGGGAGAAGAGCTACAAATAACATACATGTTTATTTGGCTGTGTATATGCAAAATTTTTCAGGCCATCTACCGTAATCTTTTCATTTGATGCATGAAACTAGGATCAGACTTGCCCTAAATTACAAGTCAGTGAAAACTGAACAAGTCCTAGAAATCCTAAAAGCCATGACTTGATGTTTTTCTTACTCCCTTCACTATCCCCTCCACTGTCCCAACACTTTCCTCCTCTTCTGCCCAAGTTGCCTCATACTACCCCCAAAATAATTCTTCCTAATACTTCCTGATAACTTTTGGAGCATCTTAGAATCCTTACAGTTTGAAAACTTGGCCCATTATTAATCTCAAATCTCACTTTCTAAACTTTCTCCTCGGGGGTGTCTATGTGGCTCTGTCAGTTAAGTGTCTGACTTCAGCTCAGGTCATGATCTCAGAGTCCTGGGATTGAGCCCCATGTGGGACTCTGTGCTCATCAGGGAGTCTATAGATTCTTCCCCCCTTTCTGTCTGCCCCTCTCCTGGCTTGTGCTCTCTCTCTCAAATAAATAAATAAAATATTTAAAAATAAATAAATAAACCCTCTCCTCCATCCTCGGTGCAAAAGCATGGTGGCTCATATTGTTGGAGATAGCTGTTATACTCCATGCATACCTCTTTGCATCAAACAAAATATCACTTTAGTCTTTTTCTTTGCCTATAATTTAGTTGCATTTATTTATTTTCCCATAATGTACTGGAATATGTAATACTCTGTGAAGTTAATTTGAGATTGGACTCAAACATGAACTCCAGAACTGAAAGTTGCCCAGCTTGACACATTTATCTCCTCAAAAATTATTCCTGAAAACTTACTGAATTTTACTCCATTCTAAGTCAAAAAAACAAATCCAAATTTTACTGTTGTGGTTTTCTATATTTATGTTATATTAGTTTTTCTCATCTTCTCTAGGTTTAGGGAATCATAAGAGGGCTTGTAATGTTTAAATTTAAAGATAACTTTATTGTTTTTTCATATATTGGCTTCTACATAGTAAACTTTAAGTAACAGAAAAAATAAACCTTGTTAAATTAAGTCAACAAATAAAAATATCAACTAAAATTACCTTATAATTTAAAAGGTGCAAAATAAAAGTGCAACCGTAGATCACTATACCACATTAAACTTAACATATCTATTATTTAGATATTTATCTGTTATTACAGATATCTTATGGCAAGGTGGCAAAAATCTCCCCTAAAAGAGATCGAGACCTAATTTTATTAAAACTCCTGATAAAATAATTCTTTTAAAAAGGTTATTCACCTGGCGCTGTGAACTGAAACCCATGAAAATGTCTTATTCATCACTGCTTCCCGAGGTTCATTATGAGTGATATATAACAGGTGTATAATGCCAGGAGACAATTCTCCATGGGTCTCCATTTCTGCATGTCTTGTGACAGCTTTCTTTCCAGACTATATAGCTAACACCCTGGGAAGACAGAGATAGTGTTTTTCCCCATGTTGTAAGGCACTATGCTACCCAAGACTCATGTGGTATGAGTCACATTGATTCAACTGATAGGGTTTGGACATTGTTCACAGTGGAGGAAGGAGCTAAAGTTATCTTGTGAGTAGGACTTTTTAGGCTAATTCAATAACTGTTGTTGCTTCTACATCTGAATTGTAGAGTAGAAACTGATGTATTCCATAAGTGCCAAAGGGGCTTATCCCAATAGGGGTAGAATTGCAGGTAGAGAAGTGTTAATGTGTTAAAGTCCTATAATTTGACATCTGGTAGATGACCAGTGGGTCAGGATTTAGTCTGAGTACCTCTACCTTCTGATGTTTTAAAATATGAACTCAAAATCATGTACTAAATTTTCCTTCAGGTGTTTTCCAAGTCCATGACAAATATGTGTAGGAGAGATACCTAGAATCAAAGGACAATAGGAACACCTGGAGTGTTATAAAGCTAAGAAGAAACTTCATCAGTCACTTGATGCTGTGGAGAAAGGGATTAAAATTGAGGGACAAACAAGGAATAACCTGGTAAATATGCCACTTTTAGTTGAGAAACTATATTAGCTCAGCCTATAAGAGAAACCAGGAATACAACAGTGCTAATAAAGCTTGAAAATAAGCCTGAAAAGAATGTCTGCCTATGAAGACATGAACAGACATTTCTCCAAAGACATCCAAATGGCCAACAGACACATGAAAAAGTGTTCAACATCACTCAACATCAGGGAAATACAAATCAAAACCACAGTGAGATACCACCTCACACCAGTCAGAATGGGTAAAATTAACAAGTCAGAAAATGACAGATGTTGGCGAGGATGCAGAAAGGGGAACCTTCCTACACTGTTGGTGGGAATGCAAGCTGGTGCAGCCACTCTGGAAAACAATATGGAGGTTCCTCAAAAAGTTGAAAATAGAGCTACCCTATGATGCAGCAATCACACTACTGGGTATTTACCCTAAAAATACAAATGTAGTGATCCTCAGGGGGACATGCACCTGAATGTTTATAGCACCAATGTCCACAACAGGCAAACTATGGAAAAAACCTAGATGTCCATCAACAGATGAATGGATAAAGAAGATGTGGTATATATATATATATATATATATATATNATTTGTAACAACATGGATGGAACTAGAGGGTATTATGCTAAGCAAAATAAGTCAAAGAAAGACAATTATCATATGATCTCTCTGATATGAGGAATTTGAGGGGCAGGGCGGGGGTCATGGGGGTTAAGGAGGGAAAAAAATGAAACAAGATGGGATCAGGAAGGAGAAAAACCATAAGAGACTCTTAATCTAATGAAACAAACTGAGGGTTACTGTGGGGTGGGAGGGTAGGAATAGGATGAATGGGTTATGGACATTGGGGAGGGTTTGTGTTATGGTGAGTGCTGTGAAAGGTGTAAGCCTGATGATTCACAGACCTGTACCCCTGGGGCAAATAATTAAAAAAAAAAAAAAGAATATCTGCCCATATGCCATCTGCCACCAAGATTAAAATTCAATTCTCTTTAGAGAAAGAAAACATCTTGCAGGGTCTTTGTACTTTTTTCCATATATTTTTGATACTTAATCAAATGTTAAATGCTAAAAAAGAGAACTGACTGACTCAAAATGCAAGAAATATGCAGTCAATAGAAATAAACCTAGAGGTGATCCAGGTATTGCAATTAACTGAGAAAGCTTTGAAAATATCATACTTGAAAATATAGGAGTGATAGAAAATTTCAACATAACTGGAATTTACAATAAATAACCAAGTAAAAATTCTAGAACTAAAAAATAGAATAACTAAAATTAAGAATTCAAAATATAGGCTGAAAATGATTAGGTTACACAAGATAGGTGATTAGTAAATTACAAGATAGGTCAGTAGGAAACATACATATTGAAACACAGAAACAAAAAAAAGAGAGAACAATTCAAAAGAGACTCTAAGAGACACCTGTGAAATGGTGAGACATTCTAACCTATAGATTTTTGGAACCACTTTACCTCAAAGAAGAGAAATAATGAAAAAAGATTAAATGTTTGATATAACTGGCTAAGAAATTTCCAAAATTGATGAAAGACATAAACCACAGATTCAAGAAGTCATATGGTCTCCTTACTATAAGCAGAGAAAATACAAATAAAATCACACCTTTACTGAAAAACACAGAAAATGAAACTTAAAAGTAGGCTGGGGAATGGGGGTGGGATGAAATCTTTGGAGAAGAAAAAGTAAGACTTTTTGCTGACTTTTCATCAGAGTCCATGAAAGTCAGAAGCTAATGAAAAAGCATCTTTAAACACCAAAACCTTACCTAGAATTCTATACCCAGAGAAGATATCTTTCAAAATTTAAAGTAGGAGAAATGTTTAAGCAATAAAAAAGACTCACCTGAAGTTAAATAATTACTAAAGAAAACCCTCAGGGGAAGGAAAATGAATCCAGATGGAAGCATGTTAATGTAGAGAGAAACAAAGTACATGGAAAAACAACCACAAACTAACAAGGTAATAAAGGGGGAGAAAGGAAAAGCAAACAAACAAAAAACTTGATTCATGCAAGAGAAGGCAATAAAAAACTAAAAGGGAATATAGAACACATGGACAAACAAAAAACAAATACAAAGATGGCATTTATAAACCTAATTATACTCATTAAAATAAATTAAAATACTCTGAATATATTAATGAAAAAATGTCAGAGTAGAATATAAAAGTAAGTAAAACCCAATTATATATTCTTATAAGAGTCACACTTTAAATATAAAACAGAGAAATGTTGAATGGGAATGTTTAGAAAAATATGTACTACTATAAAATTACTAGCCAAAAGAAAGCTATAGGTATGAAAATATTAGAGGAATAGCCATTAAGGCATTTAGTTAAGGAGGCAAGCTATATGAAAGAAGGGAATTTTATTATAATGAAAGGGTCAATGACACAATGTCTTAACTATACAAAATATGTATGCCCTAATAATGTAGCTTCAAAGGATGAAGAAAAATTTGACAGAACTAAAAGCTCATTTAGAAAAACCCACAATCATAGTAAGAGATTCTAGCATTTTTCTGTCAATACCTGATAGGATTCCTTCCACATATCACTAAGAATTAAGAAAACTTTTAAAACATTGAATAAGCCTGAAGTAACTGAGATTTTAGTAACAAAATACTTACATTCCTTTCAAGTGCACATGGGACATTTCTCCAAATAGATTATATGCAGAGACACACTTTTAGGAAACAAATAAAATCAATCTCACATCAAACTCTTCCAGAAAACAGACACAGGGAAAACACTTCCCAATCAAATATATAAGGCTCACATAACTTTGACACCAAAATCTAGATTAGTTTTATAAAAAAGAAAACTTACAGATCCAACTTTTTCTTGAGTATAAATGCTAATCCTAAACAAATATTAGTAAATCAAATTCAGAGATATGTAAAAAAGATAATACATTATAGCTAAGTTGGTTTATTGAATATGAGATTTAAAGTTTGAAAATCAATGTTACATGCATAAAAAGTATTTGATAAATCCAACTCATATATAAAATCATCATCATCATATTAACCTCTTGGAATAGGAAAAATATGTTAAAGAAGGTAACTTCCTGAATCAAATATAGAGTTTCTATAAGAAACCTATGTTAAACATCTTATTTAGTGGTGGAATACTGAAAGCTTTCTCTCGGAGACAAGAAGCTAGAAAATGATGTCTACTATCACTGCTGCTCAACACTTTACTAGAAATAGTAAGGCAAGAAAAATAAATAAAAGGCATGAAAATTGGAAAAAAAGAAATAAAATTATAAGTATTCTCAGATGATGTGATTGTATATACAGAATACAAAATAACCTACTAAAATTAATAAGTGATTTCAACAAAGTGGCTAAATATAAGATCGACATACAAAAATAAAAACAATATCAGAAAACATAAAATATCTAGAAATAAATCTAACCAAAAATGTACAAGACCACTATGAAGAAAACTACAGAGACTTGTGAATGGAAATTTTAAATGGTTTACATAAGTGGTAGGATAGTCTATATTCATGAATTTTAAAAAGTCTAAAATAGTCTAAAAATATCAGTTCTTTCAAGTTGATTTACAGATTCACTTGACCCACGGGAACATGACCCCTTCCTCACAATATACACAAAAATCAATTCTAGATTCATCCAGACTTAAATGCTGAAAGTTAGTAAAATTTCTAGAATGTCTTAATGATCTAAGACTAAACAAAGAGTTCTTATACATCACAACAATTAAAATTTGTGTTTTTAATTTGAAATTAGAAACATTCTGTTCATTAAAATTAACCATAAAGACACTGAAAAGGTAAGCCCCAGAGATTAGACAGGATATTTGCAAAGGAAAACAGAGTAGTATTCAGAATATATAAAATAGTTCTACAAATTAATAAGAAAAAAAGATGTACAACCCAATGGAAAAATATGCAAACACTTGATCATGTCATAAAACTATCTAAATGGTCAGTAAGCATGTTAAAAGGTATTCAACATTATTAATTATGACAGAAATTCAAATTAAAATAATAATAAGATACTACCACAAACTTACTGGAATGTAACAAAAGACACGAAAATACAAAGTGTTGGTGAAGCTAGAGCTCCTCTGAAACTCTCATATTCTGCTGATAGGACTATAAACTGATATAATCACTTTGGAATAACATTAGGCATTATCAACTAAACATAGGCAAATGTTAAGTCCCAGAAATTCTATTCCTAAAAGAAGTATGAATATGCACATCAAAAGACATGCACAGGGCGCCTGGGTGGCTCAGTGGGTTAAAGCCTCTGCCTTCGGCTCAGGTCATGATCTCGGGGTCCTGGGATTGAGGCCCACATCGGGCTCCCTGCTCATCGGGGAGCCTGCTTCCTCCTCTCTCTCTGCCTGCCTCTCTGCCTACTTGTGATCTCTCTCTATCTGTCAAATAAATAAATAAAGTCTTAAAAAAAAAAGTCATGCACAAGAATGTTCATAGCATTTGGTCATAATAGGCAATACTAGAATAACTCAACAACATGTATCTTCCAAGAGACTTTTAAAAAGTGGTATATTCAAACGATAGATAAAAAGCAGTATTGGCAAAAGAGTGGTATATTTAAACTACACTCAACAACATAGATAAATCTCACAGACATATTATTATGTGAAAGAAGAGTACATACTATATGATTCCACTTAGAGGAGGTTCAAAAATAGGGAAAACTACTCTATGATGATGGAGGTATGAATACTAGAGAGGCATGAGGAAGTCTGGGGTTGTTCGCATGTTCTATATCTTCATCTGAGTGGTGTTTATGTAGGTGTAACTGTGTAGAGAAGAGAAAGCACAGGGAGTAAAACTAGAATGTGAAAGGCAAGTGCTTTATACAATAAAATGGTGCTCAATTTGGTTGGAGCATATGGAAGCCACAGGAAAGAAGTGGCATAGATGTCTGGATAGTGTGCTACTTTATTATGGAATACTTAAATAACAATTTAAAGAGAATGTTCTCATTTTCCCAGGCAACAAAGAACTACAAAATGTTGTTAAGCAAGGCATAAATAAGCTCAGAGTTATATTTAGTAAAGGATAACTGATAAACAAAACATTGTATAAATCTGGTCAAAGAACATACAGAAACTCTTATAAATATTCTATGACTGCATTCTGTACATACTTGCAGAGTACATTAGATATTAAGAAATTAGAAGCATACTTTTTCAAATGTTGTTTTTTTTAAAAATCTGTAACATAAGCTTTGCGCAGTGGCAGTATCGTAGCCAATGAGGTTTATCCGAGGCGCGATTATTGCTAATTGAAAAAATCTGTAACATAGTCTTAAGAGGATAAAAATCTTAGAAGCTGATTTATCTCCAAAAGTAGTATGCTAAAAAATTTTAAGACCAATATTTATATTTTGTAGTTGGTACTTACTTCATCAAATGTAAAATCCTCTAAGTTTATTTCTTCATATTCTTCTTCAGATTCTTCATTCTTAATAGCCTCTAAAGCTGTTGTCAGTTTCTTTCTCAAAAGAAAGCCCTTCCAAACTGCCTAAACAAAAATTTAAAGCATGTTATACAAGGTTATAGATCAAACTACAAACCAGATTCTCTGTGTTATCCCATTAGGAAGATAAAACATCTAAGACCTTAGTTTAATGGCTCAATAATCTGTTTTTTGAACTTTATGTGACACTTAAAACTGTAAGATAAATTAAACAACTGCATGTGTCTTAAGTTCTGAATCTCAGGAGACTTTCCTTGTGGTAAGCAGAAAAGAATCTCTAAAACTCCCTCAAATGCACATGTAGGTCAACCAATCAATTATCTGACAATTCCACCAGGACCCATTTTAAACTAAGAAGAAAGAGATACAAAGGAAAACCAATTTTTCTAATTTTCAAATAATTATGTATAAAATAAACTAACACACATTTAGGAAAATTTCAACATATACAAATGGCCATACTAGAGAGGTACTATCCTGGCCCATAACTATTAACTAATTTCATTTTAAAATAAACTAAGCACATAATAATAGAATTAAAACCATTTAGATTTCTCAGTAATATTGGAGTAGAGAAACTTTTCTAACTATATCTCCAAGAACATGGAGATTTTAAAGAATAAGTACTAGGGAGGAATAAGTACTAACTCCAGGATACATTAAGTATAAAAAAACAAGATAGAAATAAGTATGTTTTGCATGCTACCACTTATCTATGAAAGACTGTATATAAATATATAATAAACAAATAAATTATATACACATATATTTAAATGTATATGTTTGCTAATATTTAAAGAATAACAGTGTACTTGTAAAATTAATTTTAAAAATTATTAAGTATAGAGACAGAAAATAGAAGATTCAGCTACAACATACCTTTCTTAGATTTGACTTTGGAACTGTGAACATGCTTAAGATAATCATAAAATAAACAAACATGAAATAAAAAGAAATTCCTGAAGAAATAGAAAAATATATTTCATGCTATAGGCATACACACAGAATTTATCTAAAGTGACTTTAAAATACATTTATTGACTATCTTCCTAGTGAAATACACTCAAAAGACAAATTTCATTAAAAAAGATACCTTCAATATATTTTCATATTCATATTATTAGTAGTAATATTGGTATTGTTATTACAGAAAATATATATATCGAGAAGTGGAATATTTAAGACAATAGCCAGATCATATATAGCAATAAAAGTCACTCACAATCTCTGCAGCGATCAACCTAGAAAGCTAAACCACAACCTTGGCAACAATTAGCCAAGAATTCTCAAGGCTTGGTCAATCAATGACTGTCAACCTCCTCTACTTCTAACTCAGGACGAACCAGAGATAGCCAGATATGCTTCCCAACCAATCACAGAATATGCCCCACTTCTGGCTTCCCGCTTTCTATCTTCCCCATACCAAAAACCTCCAATTAGACCATATCTGGAGACCTCTCTACCTCTCTCTCTCTTTCCACTCTAAAGATTTCCTACTCCCCTCCCTGCCTTTGAGCTTATGCCAAAGGCAAGTGATGGTGGCTGATGTGCTACAGCACTCCATGGATAAATAGCCTAGTTTTTAAATTTATTTTATTTTTTATTTCCTCATTCGTACAGTCCTTATTTATTTCCACTATGTATGTGCATGTAAACAGAGGCACAGACACACAGAGACACACATATACACACAAAAGGGGGAGTGAAAAGGAGTGGAAAAAACCAACAATTACGTTGATGTCATTCATTGGAACCAGAACTTTCCATAGAAGAAAAGAAATGTAAATATAAAATCAAATAAATAAAAGTCTTGTAGTCCTAAATTTAATTTTAAAAGATCAGCATGAACCCATGGTACATTTTTTTCTTAAAAATATGTATTTGTAAGCTCATCACTACAATGAAAAAAAATTAAAAACAATGACTTTACCAGTTGTAACAACATTCCTAAAACCCTAATGCATTCCTAAAACCCATACTGGTCTCTAAATATTCCCATTAAAGGAATCAAAGATATTCAGAGCAATGACAGCTCAGGCCTGAGGCAAAATATATACAAAATGAACCTGAAACATCATGACACATTAAAAAGCAAGGGAAATTTTAAAAACGAATGAATTGTGTCACAAAAGCTTAACTTGAAGCTAACTTGGACAAACGGGACAATTTGAGCATCAATAAGAATGAAACTGCAATGGAATTAAATACATCATATATTTTAAAAATTTATGTGTACATTATGGTAGAACATATTATGGTGACCTCTGAAGGATGTTAGGAAGCCTCATTAATCTAAAAATTGGTAAAATGGCATCAAACATTTAACCTACCTTTCCAGTATGAATTGTACCTCAAGGTAACTAAATAGTCAGGTAAACTGAGTTGCTCTTTACTGACATATTTCAGTTAATAAATGAAGAAATTATCTGCAGAGTATCAATATTTTACAAACTGTTAATATAAGAATTGATCTAGGCAATGATTATCAATGGTCACTAGTATTCCAAAAAGAGAGGCAACTAGACATTATGTTACCTCCTCACTGTAATACATACCACCACTTATCAGGTATTCTTGATAAAAAGCCAAAACTAAATCATATGAAATTTTAGAACCTACTGTCAGCTTAAGGAAAACAAGGGAACAAGAAATATATAAGTGATACCATGGGAATGCATCTGGCAAAATTCAGAAAGTAGAAAACTATAGGACAGAAGATCTGATTTCCTTAATAAATAAATTGCAAGGAAAAAAGAGAGGTTACTATATATTTAAAAGATTTAACATTTAGGCTGAAGGCAAGGTAAATACCTATTTATATATATATATATATATATATATATATATATATATATATATATATATATATACTTTAAAGATTTTATTTATTCATTTGTCAGAGAAAGGGAGAGAGCACAAGCTGGCAGAGTGGCAGGCAGAGGCAGAGAGAGAAGCAGGCTCCCCACTGAGCAAGGAGCCGGATGCGGGACTTGATCCNTGACCTGAGCCGAAGGCAGCCGCTTAACCAACTGAGCCACCCAGGTATCCCACCTATTTATATTTTGATCAAGAAAAATCTGTAAACAAACACTTATAAAATGGTAGTGAAATTTGAATATTGATATTTGGTGATAATGAAAAACAATTTTTAATTTTTATGTTGGTAATATAGTTATACTTAAAACAATAGGTCTTATAGAAATTCATACTGAAATATTTATAAAAGAAATATCTGGGATTTATTTCAAATAATCTGGTGATGAGTGGGGAGAGGTGGGTTGGTTATGAAGAGTTGGTTATAAAAGATAACAAGGTGATGTGCAGACCTCGGGAAAAGAGGGTCTAAAGGGAACTCTTTAGTCCAGGCCTTCAACAAGGATTGGCTCCCTGTGGTTCACAATGGATCCATCTCCACTCATCAGGGACAGGACTTCGACAAAGCTCTAGAATGCAGTACACAGTGTGTGTCATTCTGATGTGACACATGTAGATACCTCTCTCCTGAATCTGCAACAGGGTCAAGAATTCAAGTTCCAGCCATCTCTACTCAGTTTATGAGAAATAATGAATATATATAAAGTGTTCAGATTCTTTTTCTAGCTTATTTGTTTCTGTCAAGGTTTTAACTTTTCCCCAGTAATCCATCTATAATTAATTCATCTTTCTCATACATTCAAATTAATTCCCTGGCCAGGCAAGTCTACCTCTATTAGACATATCTGACATCTTTTATTTCCTCCAACTACTATCAACTCCCACATCCAGAACATACCATATATTTGTTCTCTGTTAAAAGCCTTAACATATCTCCAGCCATGTTCGTCCTGTATTTTCCAGTTGTTATGGTAGTCCAGTTTCACTGTAACTTCTTACTATTCCAGTAATATAAAATTCTAGGTTATTTTATTTCCATTATCCTTACACCTAAAATTCCATTCTCTTACTTACAATGAACCCTATCTATGTCTCAAGGTGTATCCTATATCCTTTACATTAATTGGGCCAAGCTAAGTGTGATAACAAAAATATCCAAAAACGTATAATAACCCAAAAAATAATAGCTTATTTCTTAATCACCTAACAAATATTGAGAGGCTGAAAAGACAATGGGGAAGCACTTTAACATGAAGCAATTCAGGTATCCAGACTTTCCTGACAGATAGCTTCCAATGATGCTTCAGAAGCTGGCTTCATTTCAACCAACCAGAAAGGATAAAAAATATGAAGGAATGTCTGTGGCACATTTAATGAGCCAAATATGGAAATGGTACATGTATCTTTCATTCATATTATATTGAATGGAACTCAGAAAAGGGGCCATGTTAAAGTGCAAGGGAAGGTGGGATATCTAGTCTGGGTGTATGCTTGGAAGAAGAGAAGAATATGAGGTTTGGGGAGCAGAGAGCAGTTTCTATGACATCCACCATAAAATTTCTGTTTTGCTCCTTCTAAAGCCCAGGCCCTTTCTATTATATCATGCTCTGCTCTCCAGGATAGTAAGGCAGTCTAGAATTCATATTTTAATATGAATGGTTAAGAAACTAGACGATTGTACTCAGGAGACAAGAAAATGAAACTGAGATGACTTTAATAATTTTAAGTACCATATTGTACAACAAAAGAGACTCATTCTAAGTCACAGAGAAAGGCTCGATTATGCTTACTTTTGTTAAAGATACACAGAAGTTCAACAAAAGAACTTTTGGCAGAGATATTAGTCACTGAACTAGACTGTTTCACAAAGTAGTGAACTTCTCTTCATTGAACAAAATGAAGCAAAAGTTTAACACCCATGTACCATCAGTGCTGAAAAAGTATAACAACTGATGAGAGTAGGGAGTTTGGTCTGCATGATATACTCATTCCTCATGTAGCAGAATAATATTTTGAGATAGTAACTGGGGTTCTTTCTTTTCTTCAGTTTCCTTGAATCCATTGTCTTACCCTGACTCCCACCACCATTCAGGTATCAGTAACACCTTTGCTATGCTTTGCCTTTAGGAGTACAGTTCAGACAAATTAAGTCAACTGAAATACTCAGTCTAATTCTAATGCTCATTAGAACCACAGCAAAGATAATTTTGAAAACTATGGTTTTAATAGTGAAAGCCAGCAACTTAATTTTAAGGCTATTCTTTTAGCTGCAAATGCCAATGCTTTGGAGGCATCTATGACTTCTATAATAGCACATCCTCATGAACTGATATCATCACTTCTATCTTCAAAGAAAGTATGCCTCACAGTAAACCAACATATACTCTGGAATGTGATTTTCTTACCACTTCTACTGCAACACTCTGATCCTTGCTATCATTATCCCTTGTCTGAATTACTGTAATAGCTCCTAGCTGATCCTGCTTCTACTCCTGCTTTCCTACAGTATAATCACAACATAAAGTAAATTTGATCATGTGAGTCCATTGCTCAGATTCCTGTCATATCTTCCCATGTCATTCCGAGTAAAAGCCAAAGTCTCTACCATGACTTATGATTTGTAAGTGTCACCCTTCTCCCCTCCATCACTGTCCAGTCATACTGGCTTCTTGTTGCCCTTTCAACACTGCAGTTTGCTCCTAAATCAGATATTCCACGGTCTGGAATGTTCTTCCCCCAGACATCCAATGACTTAATCTCTCACTGCAATGTCACCTTTTCTGGTCTTCCATCTCCATCATATCTGAAATGATAAACTTTCCCTTGATACTCCTATCCTGCTTTTCCTACTTTATTTTTCCTTTTAAGACTTATCACTAACATACTTATTTACTTAACTGTTCATTCCAACAGAATATAAGCTAGTAAGATTTTTGTAACAAGAAATATTTATTGAATGAATGAATGAATGAAGGGAAACACTAAATTTTTGGTTACTATCTTTCAATTCAGGCACAGTACCATGAATTTCCACAGATCTTATTTTATGTATTTATTAAGTTTATATTGTATTTATGTATTTATTTGGTTCTGCCTCTCCCATCAGTATGAAAACTCCATGAGGGCAGAGAACTTGTACGGTTTGTTTAGAGTTAGGTTCCTGAGCCCAGAACAGTCCTTGACAAATAGTAGGTTCTAAAAAACACTTGACAAGTAAATAAATAAAAGGATGAATGTGATGTTGGAATCTCATTTCCAAATATGATCTTGGTGAGGTGGAATCAAGTCTATTCACTACTCGCTTCCTGAATTTTTAATTTCAATGTGTATTTGAAGGCCTTTAACAATTACTTGAGTAGATTTTTAAACATGCTTCTAAAAAGAGCTATAGATTAGGCCAAGTGAGAATTGCTATGGCTAATCAAAATATTAGCAGATGTGGCAAATGACATATCTGAGCAGAAGTTTTAAATATGATTGTGTGGTTCAGTCTGGCCTTTGATCATGAAAATAGTATTTCAAAATTATAGACTACTTCTTCAGATACATACTAAGTAGAGGCACAGCCAACCCGCAGCCTTACATATCACCTGAGCAAGAAATAAATCCAGTACTTATAAATCACTAAGATTTGGCAGTTTTTCTGTTATACAGAATAACCTAGTGAAAGATGAGAAATACATCTCTCAGGACTATTTCACCAAAAGATTAAAACTAACCTGAATAAGAATAGCAGACTTCTCCCTCTGTTCCTGGATATTCATAATGTTTTCTCTTTCTTCTTTCTTTAAAATTGTTTTATTCTTGATGCAGTAATTTGGCTGGGATATGAGGGGTCCTACTGCAGCCGTATGTAGCCTTGTACAGAAATGAATACGTCTGCGTACAATGTAACTACGCCAATATGCCTGGATTACCACAGCTGCCATACTAGTAAGAAGAGAAAAAACATGTTTAGTATCCATGAAAACACAGTAGTAGGTGAGGGGTCCTCATAAACTATTTTTGTAAACATGAAATAGGTAAGGTATTATTTAAAAATAAGAACTTTTGGCTTAACTATAGGCACATAAGTAAAAATGGGGTGGAAAACCTTCAAATCTGAAGGAGAGAAAAGGGCCAGTAACTTAGTGAAAAGAAGCATTCTTATCTGAAGATGAAGGGATGACAAGAAGAATCTGATTAAACAGGACTTGTTAAATTTACCCCAGCTTACTATGCTTAGCTCATACTCTTTGCCCTAATCATACTTTCCACGAACTTCTACTTTCCATCAAACCTAATATAAAAGTGCTCAGGTTTAACTATTTCTACAGGTCTTTATTTCTTTATAAAGACTCCCATGTCACATAAAACTTATATTAAATATATTTCTTTTTTCTGTTTTATTTTATTTTATTTTTTATTATTATGTTCAATTAGCCAGCATATAGTACATTTCTATGCTTTTCTCATATTAATCTACCTTTTGTTACAGGGATTCCACCTGAGAACTTAGAAGGGTAGAAGCAAAAGCAATTGATTAAATAAATTAATGAAATATAAATTAGGAAGTACTAGCGTTACTTTCAATAAAATTTTAAGAAATGTTTTTGCATTAGGGAATACATTTAAGTTTCATCGTATCAAACTTTTTAACATAACTTTCAGAAAAGACATCACCGTTCATACTGATAACTTATAAAAGAATAAAGAGTAGGAAAAATAAGATTAGCAACTATGATACTCTGCATTCTGTCCTATTCAGCACCTGTTATTACAGGAGAAGCTGAATTTAACCACTTTTAATTTTGTTGGCTTGACACTGAGGACAAAAGTAAAAAAAGAAAAAAAAAAGTTGACAAGCCAAAGTAAAAAGTAATCTTTGCTGGTTCAAAAAAAAATTAAAGCCATTAGTTTTATATTTTTTAAAAGGTTTATTTATTTTACTTTAGAGAGAGAGAGAAAGAGGGCATGTAAGCAGGTAGAGGGGAAGAGGGAGAGTGATAAAGGAAGAATCTTCCAGTAGACTCCCCACTGAGCAGGGAGCCAGCCCGATTCAGGGCTAGATCCCGGGACCCCGAGATCGAGATCAAGATCATGACCTGAGAAAAAGTCAAGAGTCAGATGTTCAACCAACTGGGCTACCTGGGTGCCCACCACTAGGTTTTTAACAGTATTTCATAGTTAGCGAACCATGAAACAGACTGTTAACTATAGAGAACAAACTGAGGGCTGCTAGAGGGGAAGAGGGCAGGGGTTGGGTTAAATGGTCATGGGGATTAAGGAGGGTGCTTGTGATGAGAACCAGGTAATGTATGGAAGCGTTGAATCACTATGTTGTACACCTGAAACTAATATTACACTGTAAGTTAACTAACTGGAATTTAAATAAAAGTTGAAAGAAAAAAATAAATAAAAATATTTAATAGTCAAAGGGGTTTATGTGATTAATCTCGAAGAATATTGCCACACTTTATAGGTTGTTATACCAAAGAAAACTATAGCACACCCATTCAAATCCTTGCAATAGTTCTTAGATCAATTAGCAACTAAGTGGCATGTGAAAAAAAGTGTTTTAAAAAATGAAATTACCTGATTATTCAGTGTTTTCTTTATACTATTTTTAAAATAGCAAAATGTTTTATTTCTTCTTAAAATTTCATTTTAATTGTTTAAAGATTAGAAGGCAATGGGGTGCCTAGGTGGATCAGTCAATTAAGTGTCTGTCTTCAGCTCAGGTCATGATCCCGGGGTCCTGGGATTTAGCCCCATGTCAGGCTCCCTGCTTAGCAGGGAGTCTGTTTCTCTCTCTCCCTTCTCCCCACCCCCACTTGTGCTCTCTCTTGCTATTTCTCTCAAATAAATAAATAAAATCTTTAAAAAAAAAAGAAGACAGAAAAAATAATTTTATATGTACTCATTTTTTTAATACTAGTCAATTAAACCAGAGCCTGCCAAAGTTCAGTAAAATTAATCTGTACAATAATTAATAATTTGTACACACATCATAAAAACATAATTAAGGGAATTACTATAAAATGCAATCATTATTTAAATCCTTCCCCAAATAATCATTTGGTAAAATTACCTAAGAGTATCCATAAAAAATAAAAGATATACAACTGTAAAAGAAAAATGTTCTATAAATCTTACAGTTTTTTACGATGTTCAGTATTTTGGCAATTCCATAGCAGAGAACTTGTCATTACTGTTTCCATGAATGGAATTCTTTTCATGGGGATACTGTTTGATTTGCTGTCTTCTCTCTTCTGGTCTACTATTTCTTCCTGATTTCTTCCTTCCATATCTTCACATAAGGAGTTGGTTAATGTGGACTGACTAGAGCCAGATTTCATCCATATCTCAGAGGTAACTGGTGAGTCCAGTTTATATTTGTCTGCACAAGAGTGGAGAACTCTATTTTGCAGTATGCTATCACTATTTGTAGTGGTCAAATGATTTTCCTGGGTTTCAGAGCCTTCTCTCTGGGTAACACTTACATTCCCATGTTCATGTGAATATCGGTATTCATTACTAAGTGTCATTAACTTATTAAAATAATGGCAGAGATTTTCTGCAGCATCCAAGGTGACAAAATTTCTAAACAAACAATGAAGACATTTAATAAGAATTATATCAGCAAATATTAAAATTTGTATAGGTTTTAGAAATCTCCCTTGTGTGGTTAACATGAAAATTAAACTTTACTACAACATTCATTAAAACCTTATTTCTGGTTGTTTATATAAAAATGTATCTAATTTCTAACAAAATTTGAAAATATTTGTTTAGCTAATTTAGATCTGTCAATCCAGACAAAATGTCTGGAGGTTTTAGAACCATTTTTATTCTAGGTATTTTTGGTACAATTGAATGAGAAAAATCCATGCTTTTACTACCATAAACATGAGAAATCATGGCTGCCTAAATTTGGAGAAGTTATTTATGAAACAAAGTTAAAAGTACTTTCTACATTGACTCTTGCCATGCAAAATATTTGTATTGGACTTTTAAACAAAGAACTTATATTATGGGAAAGTTTTTATTCCCATTTTTCTCTGGAAAAATAATCCATTGCAAAGAGAATTCAAATACTTGAAGGCATAAATGGTTGTGATCCTCTTAAACAACTGCTGAATTTCTATCTTACTGAGGTTATGGTTTACGTAATTAACCAAACTGTTTGCTGGATTTGGGGATCTCAATAGCAAATGTAAAAGACTTTGCACCTTCATGAGGCTTTTTCTTGGCTACATTTTATTTATCTTCCCTTGTTTAATTTTTAAGAATTTACTTACTACAAATGTATATTTTCTGACTGTATTTAATATATAGCCACAAGCTGCCTTATTTTTTTTCTGAAACATACAGGATATAAATAAATATAAAACTTTTACCTATACCATACAAAATGAAAGTTATATTTCCTAAACTGCAGAGATAAATAGTCCTGTGTTCACAGAAGTAATATTAGACATTACCATAGGCTCCTCCAATGTATTTTCAATATTTTGTATTTCATTCATTTTGGTGGCTAATAATGCAGGAAAGATCCAATTGGATATTAGAATATTAAGTGTGTATGATTGGTATTGAATTCACCACCATTTATTATTAATATAAAATATAGTCTATTTTCCATTATCAATGCCAAAATGAAACATTTTGCAATGACAAGAGATTATACAAAGGAATTGAGAAATCTATGTTTTGACATGAGGGATATTAGGGTCACATTTACACAAAAAATTCTATATTACCAGACAAAAACAAAGAGATATAAGTTTAGTTTTTCAAAAAGATAAATGTAAATAACCTTAGTATTTGTTAAAAGAAAACATTAATTATGTATAACTGGCATTATATTTAAAGCTGTGAGATTTGTTTTTAATCTGAATAGACTATATTGAAAAACATTTAAATAGAAAACAAATCTTATATAGATGAGCATTATGAATATGTGAAGAGCAATATTAAAGACTGTAATTTAATGATTAAGTTTAGGTATTTGGAAGCACATGTTACAGTTATAATTCAGTTATAATGAAGAGTCACCATAAATGCAATGTGAAATCGTTTCCTTTTTTCATTTGTGTTTTCTGGAGCAATGCAAATCAGAAAATACAGTTAGAGAAAGATCAATTATAATTCATTCATACTAACACACTCCTAATTTGGGATGGAGAATGGGAAGTTCTTTTTCTTTTATATTTGATTAGGTCTCTAAGCTTCTGTTCCTCTGAATGTTGCATGTGCTGACTGCTTTTCTTTACTGTGCTCTTCTAATATTTTAGTATATAAATATAACACATGTACACTGCATCTTAATATATAATACATGTTATACTTATAAAACTTGCCTTGCTCCATTATAACAGTTTTTCTAATTTTCTCCTATTTTATCTGTGAATTAAGGATAATGTGTAATACTTTGCTTATTTTTGTGTCTTGCCTACAATAATTGTCAAATAAATTTATGCCTGATTAATTGAATGACTGCCTGAATGGATGTTTGATTCTTGTCTTGAAGCTATCCTCATGATTTCATTTATTTTACCTAATACTTTAGCATTTAAATTAAAATTTAAATTATGTTTTTAAGGGAAAATATCCCTAAAACACACAGTCCTAATCCAAAAAAGTATCATTGTATTAATCAGAGTATTTTTAAATTATACACATAAATTGAATTATTTCTTTAAATTATGACAAGAGGAAGTGAACAGTCTTACCCTTTTCCAGTAATATAGCTTTCAATCAGTGAGTTGAAGTCTTGAATCTGAGACTGACAAAGTACCACAAAATGTCCTAATTCCGGTTCATAGTATTCTTCAGTGTGCCTTTCTGAATAAGAGTTTAGCATTTCGCCATTGAGGATTCTTAGAGCTGGTAACACTTTAAGTAGAGAATGCCTATTGAAAGCAAGAAAAAATTTAATCATCTTGAAAAGGAGAGTTTATATCTAAAATAATGTCAAGAGAATGTGAATACAAGCCACATACCGGAAAAAAATATCTGATAAAGGGTCATTACCCAAAAATATAAAAAGAAATTTTAAAACTCAACAATAAGAGGGGCGCCTGGGTGGTTAAGTTGGTTAAGCATCTGCTTTAAGTCCCACATGGGACTCCCTGCTCACCAGGAGTCTGCTCCCCCCCTCCCTCTGTTCGTGCTCTCTCTCTTTCTCTCTCAAATAAATAAATGAAATTATAAAAAAAAAACCTCAACAATAAGAAAATAAACATACCAATTAAAACTGGGTCAAAAACCTTGACACCTCGCCAAAGAAGATATACAGATGGCAAGTAAGCATGTGAAAGATGTTCAATATCATTTGTCATTAGACAACTGTAAATTAAAATAACAAGATACTAAATAAATAATAAAATAAAATAATAAGATACTATTATCTACCTATTAGAATGTCCAATCCAAAATGCTGATACCACCAAATGCTGGTAAAGATGTGAAGAAACAGAAACTCTCATTCATTGCTGGTGGAAATGCAGAATCAGTGTAGCTACTTTGGAAGACAGTTCGGTGGTTTCTTACTTTTACTACAATCCAGCAATGTACTCCTTGGATTTACCCAAATTAACTAAAAACTATGTCTGCACCAAAATCTCCACATAGACATTTATAGCAGCTTTATTTGCAATTGCCAAAACCCAGAAACAACCAAGATGTCCTTCAGTAGGTGAAAGGATAAATAAACTGTGTTACATCTATACAAAGGAATATTACTTACCACTAAAAAGAAATGCACTATCAAGCCATGAATAGACATGGAGGAATCTTAAATGCATATTACTAAGTGAAAGAAGACAATCTGATAGGGCCACATGCTATACAATTCCAACTACGTGAAATTCTTGAAAGAAGCAAAACTATGGAGACAGTAAAAAGATCAGTGGTTGCCAGGGATTAAGGTGGAGGGTGGGATGAACAGGCAAAGCACAGACCATCTTTAGGACAGTAAAACTATTTTACATAATACTACTACATAGTAGATACATGTCATTATATATTTGTCAAAACCCATAGAATACACGACACCAAGAGTAAACTCTAATGCATATGGACTTCAGATAATAATGATGTATTGATGTAGCTTTACCAATTATAATAAGTATACTAATTTGGTGCAGGAAGTTGATAGTGGGGGAGGTTGTCCATCTGTGGGGACAGGGTGTATGTGGGTATTTTCTATATTTTTTTGCTTAATTTTACTAACTTGACCTGCTTTAAAAATAAAGTTTTTGGGGGGCACCTTAGTGGCTCAGTCAGTTAAGTGTCTGCCTTCAGCTTGGGTCATGATCGCAGGGTCCTGGGATGGAGCCCCACATTGGTCTCCCTGCTCAGTGGAGATCCTGCTTCTCTCTCTTCCACTGCCTGCTGCTCCCCCCTGCTTGTGCTCTCTCTCTCACTCTCTCTATGTCAAATAAATAAATGAAATCTTTAAAAAGAAGGTTTTTTAATTAAAAAAACAAAACAAACTTACACTTCTTGAAAACTAAATGAAGAATGGCAAGATAAGATTACTAAAATGCTAATGTTTAAGAAGGAAAACTTCAGTCAATTATTCCCTCTACCCAGATGGTGTAGTCAGGGTGGACATATCCATTTATATAAACACAGTTGTAAAATATGATTTTATATATTTATATAAATAATTTATATATAATTTACATTTTATATATTTATGTATAGTTTATATATAAATGAAGAATGTGGTCCACTAAGGCACAAATTCTAAAGGTTAACTGAAGTCATAACACATTGCTATGTATAGTTATGAACTTGATAGTGTTTAATAAAAGATAATCACAAGAAAGGTATAAATACATCTTTTTAAATTAAAGCAAAAAAAGAGAAGAAAAACACTACAGTTTTTCATTTACTGGGGACACATGATTAATTTTCCACCCTCAACTTCCTTCACTCTCCGAGAAATAATACCTTTTTTTCTTACAGATATTTATGTAAGGAAAGAAGGAACACAAATAGATTTTGTTCTTCAAGGTAATTATTAAATGTTTTACAATATTAAGGAGTTTTAGCTAGTTAAGAAAACTTGGGTCCATCACTTCTTTTGACTTTTGATCTTTTGACTAAGATCAAGTGAAAATTTGGGTGTACATATTTCAAACTTTTTAAGGCTTCTTTTTAGGCTTGAAGCTACCAATGTTTCTCCTATCCTAAACTACCACACTTACCACAAAGGGTTAAAGAAGTGGCATATATTATATTTCTGTTTTAATTCAATTTAAGATGTGGTTCAAAAGCAGATTGCTAATTAAGATAATAGCTATTCATTACAGAGGTAATGAAGTAATCAGAGGTAATAACACAGGTATAATATTAAATATAACATAAAATCTTTGAAGTTATTATCAATGCAAGGAAAGGTTGATCTCTGAAATTGAAGCCGATAATAATTAAAATACAGTGGAGAGATTAACTATCCATATTCTATCCTATCAAATTATTTATTACATTACTAATGAAGCTACATTGCATTCTAAATCTCCTTCAAAGTACCTCGTCAAGTTTTCTTCAAAACATGACTATAATGTCAAATTTAAAGCTATAAAATGCCAGGTATGAAGTAAAGATGTTTTTGAAATGTGATGATAAGGGGTATTAAAATTAAAACTGTATAGGTCGGTATTCATAACAGCTTAAAAAAAGATGCTCTAATACTATTAATGATCTTTTTCTTTAGATCATATCTCCTAAAATACAGAAAAGCAAACAAGCCTTCAATAACTTGATGGAACTAGTCCTAGACAATAACCAACAGTTCTAATTCTTTGAGTACCAAACAAATTTCTGTCTGATACCTTGGTCTCCAGAGTGGACCCAGCCAGCACAAGGAATGAGATATGCTAATAGCAGGCCTTGGTCTTTGAATAGGTATATCTTACAAGAAAAATTAGATAAGGCAGATTTTCTTTTTGTAAATTGGATTTCTTAAGAGTTAGGTAAAACTGATTTGCTTATTTCTATTGTTCAGTCATTTCTGGTTAAACAATAACAGTAAGCTGTTGGACCTATAAAACTTTTCAACAGGATCCTGGACCCACAGTGATAGTGCAGATGAAGTAACACTAAGACCCTCTTGAACAGCCATCTTTCAGGTCTCATTTTGCATTTTTAAGAAGGTGTCAATGAAAGGAAGAAAATACTCATGCTGTTATCATGAGAGCCACAGGGTCTCAAACATTTATTTTTTATCTTAGTCACTGTATAATTCCACTGGAAGGGAATTCAAGGCTAGATCCCTCTGTGTGTCTTCAACCCCACAGGGCAGTGTCTCTGAAAAGACTGTCCTTGAATTACTGTATTAGTAGTACCTGGGATGCTTTTTCAGATTCAGTTATGCCCAAAGATGGTGGGATCAGGGGAATTTGCATTTTTAAAAGATAGCCTTTCTTATGTACCTTAAAGAATCAAGAACCATTGATTTGAAAGGAAAATAGACTACAAGGAGTTGTGCTAAAGTCAGAGATGCTCAGGGTGCCTGGGTGGTTCAGGTGGTTAAGGTTAAGTGTCTGACTTATTTTGGCGCAGGTCAGGTCATGGCCTGAGATTGAGCCCCACAACAGGCTCTGCACTCAGCAGAAGTCTGCTTCTTCTCTCCCTTTTCCACTGCCCCCACCCTCAAGCCTCCCCGTTATGTGCACGTATGCACATGGTCTCTCTCAAATAAATAAATAAATCTTTCAAAAAAATAAAATCAGAGATGCTCCACGTTGAACTTAAAAAATATTTAAAGTTCTAATCATTCATAATTGAATTAAATTTTCAAGAAAAATATAGCTTACTTGAAAAATTGTAGCATGTCCTATATGTTAGAGAATTTGCTCAAATAAGAGATACTGTGGGCCTGGACAGTTATATTCCAGTGATCTGTTTACTGATTAACATTGGATCGGTTTTGCATAAATGATATGAAAGTTTCTTGGAAAAGTATTCTTTAAACACTGAAGTTACAGAGTACATATCACATATACAGAGAAACCACCTTTCTATTCAGGATAATTGATGACAAAATGAAGAGCCATTTTAACTAAATAAACTAATATAATCTTAGAAGCAAAAATATAAGAATTTTCTTTGTCAGATTAATGGAAAAGATCAATATTTTACTATCAGCATATTGCATTTAATACAACTGTTTATGCTCTAAAGAAATAAATAAATAAACTAAAAAATTACTAAAATGATGAAAAATAAGGTAAGTTCAAAGGCAATACAGGACATTAGGTTTGTTTCTAGATATTGCAAATGGCATTATGTGGAAGCTGTTTGGTTGTTAACCAGATCAGCAAGGGGAAAATCATAATTTTGCCATCAAATACTATATTTTGTATATGGTTATTGATATAGATATCATTATGTACAATAGCTACAGGAAATAATTATAGAGAATGTGAATCAACAGGACTTGAATTTTCACATTGAAAATATTTTGATGTTTTAATTCATCACCTTTATATAAAAAAAAGTTCCCAGTTTGAGTAAGAATACTTGAAACTTCTTTGGATATAAAAATTCAGCTTGGGGACACCTGGGTGGCTCAGTGGGTTAAAGCCTCTGCCTTCGGCTCAGGTCATGATCTCAGGGTCCTGGGATCGAGGCCCCCATCGGGCTCCCTGCTTGGCGGGGAGCCTGCTTCCTCCTCTCTCTCTGCCTGCCTCTCTGCCCACTTGTAATCTCTCTCTATCAAATAAATAAATAAAATCTTTAAAAATAAATAAATAAAAATAAAAATTCAGCTTGTTTAGATATTCAAGACTATGATAATATCTTGAAATTTGTGATTTATATGATAAATATCAACATTAAACTTAGTGTTTTATGTTAAACATTGTTTCTTATTTATTTTTTTAAGGAATAGTTTTCAGATCTGTATAAATTAGCAGTGCAATGGGTTGGCCTTAAGTTCAAATGCAGCCTTATAAGAGTCTATGATGAATATATTAGAAAGTGCTGTAAAAAGTTGATTCATACTGGAAACGAAGTATAAGAATACTGTGAGATCTCAACATTAGTTTTTCCAGCTGGGCTCCTCCTAGCCAAGGGCTGAATCAATATTTCATTTAGTGAAAACTTCCTGGTGAATATTCTGTCACTTAAGAGACTCTATTCATCATTAATGAATGAAACACATTCCCAAAGGAGTTTCCAAACTGAGTCTGTAGATTAAGTTTTAAAAAGAGATTTTTTTTTAGTACATAAGTTTTGTCCATGTTATCACTGGCCAGACATAAAAGTAAGAAGCCAATTGGGAAAATCTATAACTAATCCTTTTGTTGTTATCAAGGGGTTATGTAAAGTTCATTGAAACACACTGCTTAAAGTTTGACTTGATCCTTTCATTAACAAATCCATATTTTATAGATTACTGGATTTTAAACCCTTTAGATAACTGAATCTCTTCTTGAAATTATGAAAGCTGTATTAGGCCAACTGATCTAAGTGAAATTCAATAAGCAAAATTTTCAAGTTGGTATGAGTCTAGTCCAATAAAGTTCATTTAAACAAAAAATTATAATACTTAAATAATTGTACATGTCTATAAGTACTACCTTTTTCTTTCAATATTATTTCTAACTAAATATTTTCTTGAAAATTGTAAAGTATATATATTTAGTAAGTATAGTAAATATTAGTATAGTACTAAGTATACATACTTAGTAGAGTAGTAGTAAAATATGAATATTTATCTTTGTATATTTAAATAGATTTATATCAATATATTTCACTATGAGCCTATTTGGTTCAACAAACTAAGTATTCTTCATGCAAAAAAAATAAATAAATTCAAAGATTATTCAGAATATAGGTTTGTTCCTAGTTATTGCAACTGCCCACATGGCAGCTGTTTAAATGGAAACTGTTATCAAATGAGCAACTTCTTCTTCCCTACATTTTCTGGGCTCCTCTGCAGTTAGTTTGGCCTTATGACTGATTACAGCTAGTAGAATATGAGAGAAGTGATAAATGCCACTTTTGAGAGCAGAGTGGTTAAATTTCAGTTGTTCTTTCTCCGTGCCCTCTTCCCCCTCCCTCAGTAGAATCTACTACCTAAAAAAGTCAGATCACATTGAAGTTACATGACACAGAGCCACAAAATGGAAGTAGCCTGAGTTTCTGAGTCTGCTTAGAGAGGCCAAACTCACATCAGACACAATATAAACAAAAAACAAGCTTCTATTATATTAAACCACATAGATTTCTGGGTTTGTCGTTGTGTAGTCCAACCTATATTACCTTAATGGATAAATTCTATAAATTTATAAATAAATAAATAGTAGATAGCTACTATTATGACATCCATTCTATAGATGAAGATACTGAGACATAGCCAGATTAAGTAATTTGTGCAAGGCAAACAGCTAGGAAGTGGTGGAACTGGACACGCGCTTGAGTGGTTTACTCACAAGGCCTATACATATATCTAGTATGCTACAGGCTCTCTCCATGACCACTGGATAAAGGAGACTTTTTTATTCCAACATACAAGGCCCTTTACAATCTAGCAGCAATATATCATGTGACACAGTAAAGCAAAGTACTTAAATTTCAGGCTTTAGGACTCAAATCCCTTCCCTGACATTTACATCATAACTGGGCAAATCACAAGGAATCCAAGCTTCAGTAAATACCTCTGTAAAATCAGAATGACAATTACAGAATCCAACTCAGAGTTGCTGTGGAGTAATATGTATAGATATTAGGCCATTCTCTGACCCACTGTAAATGCATGCACTTGATTTTTTATTTCCTTCCCAAGGTATTTTCCACTATATCCATCTACTTTATACCTGAATAGACCAGAGCCTAACCTTGCTTTTTACAATCCCTCCTTTTCATTGATATTTCCTCTATCAAAAGTGCTTTTTCCTCCTTTTAAACTTGATTTTAAATCTTATCAAACTTTTGAGATTTAACCCAAAGTTTGCCTCTTCAGCAAAGATATTTTTTCCTAGTCACACTAAATTAAAGTGGGATTTCTAGAGCATATCTGTTGCCTACAATAGACATCTGACACTGGTATTAGGTACTGAAATCTAAGAGTCAAGAGCACAAACTGAAGCCAGATTGCATGGGTTTGAATTCTGGTTCTTCCATTAGCTAGCTGTGTAAACTTGGGCATGTTATTTAGCGTTCTTATGACTCTGTTTCCCCTGTAGAATGGGGATACTAGCTAGCTACTTTATCAGGCATATTGTAAATATTAAATGAGAACAATGCTGGGCACAAGGTAAACACTATGACAGGGTTTGCTATCACTATTAGTCTTCATGGCTATCATTTTTTGCATACATTTTATATTCTATCAAGATTATAAACATGGTTTAAAATCATGAAGTACATATAATTTCCTTTATAGTGTCCAAAATGTTGGGACAATGGTTGGATATAGTAGGCATACATTAAATATTTGGTGATTTAATAAGAGTCTATAGTGGTTAGCCTTTACATGGAAAATAGTAGATTTCTGAATGTTTATCATGTCCTAGGAATTGTGCCCAATAAAATATGTGTCTTATCCCATTCAATTATCATAACTACCCCCATAAAATAGGCACTATTATTATCTTCATTTTACCAGTAAGGTTCAGAGACATAGGAAAGTTGTTACTTGTCCAGGATCACACAGTATAGAGCAGGAATAGGATGTTCTTGTTTTAAAAGCACAGTGATTTCCAAACTTTAGTGTGAATCAAATCATTCAAAGGACTTACTGAAACAAAGATTACTAAACATCATCCCTAGTTTTTGATTAAATGAGTATGGACAGTGTCCAAGATTTTGCATTTCTAACAAGTGTCCGAGTGATGATAAAGTTGCTTGTCTAGGGATACACCTTTGAAAACCACTTCACTGGGTGATAGTCTTTCCTCTGTACTACACAGCTTAAAATTGCACCTAGAAACACATGTTTCTAAAGTAGAAGTTGACAAGTTCTATTCTAAAACATGTAAAGACATACCAGATTTTCCTAAAAAATAGTGTAACTTCAGAAATTTACGCGGAAATTGAGCTTTAAAGAAAATAGAAAAACAGATTAAGATAACTCTTCCATGATACACAAGCTATCAACAAGTAGCAAATTACACAGGTGTTTGACTTGGTATAAAAATGTTATTTTCTTAATGAAAGACCAATTAACAAATTAGAAAATCAATCCTTATGTAAAGTGAGTGTCAGAGGTTTGCAGTGGCCTCAGACAAGGGAGGGAAAGAGACTACTTCCTAGACTCTCTTATCTTGTTCTGCAAGTGGATTAAGTCAGATATAGGAATTTTAAACATGACCAGATCATTGGTTCTACCATAAGATATATTCCTTTGGGAGTCATCAGAAACAGGATCTTCCTGGCTGTGGCCACACATCACAGGAAAACCAAATCAGGACAAAGAATCAACTGCTTCTTCCCTACGATCAGATGTCACCACTTTCTTTTCAATTATGTGTCCTTCCTTGTCTATATTTTACTCCTAAATGTTATATTTTTACTACCTGATAAAGTTGATAGGATTAACAGATTTGATCCAAACTCTTGAGGATCCTGAAACAGGTTTTCCACCTGAATTTCAGTACATATTTACCTTTCTCTATACTTACTGTGTTGTCAAACTTATCTTGCTAAATTAGGCTATAAGTCTTGTCTATTCTTGGCTTGTTCTGTCTTCACGTACCCATGACTTTATATGATACAAATGTCAAATGTATAAATCATGTTACTGTCTTACAAACGCATGCTGCTAGACATAAAAAGAGACAAGATCAGATCAGAATTATCAGCAGTACTAGAAAAGTGGACATATGCAAAGTCTTTCAGATTCTGGGATTTAATTCACCTGGACCTGGGTAAATGAGTAATAATACTCTGAGGATGTATAACAGAAAATCACTTAAGGCCTAGGGCAAGAACTAGGGGGAAGCAAGAGGTAGAAAAATTACAGGAACCCATATAGGCCTGGGAATATCTTATCAGCCAAAGGTGAACGGATATATATAAGAGGCACCAGAGAGTCAGTCCCAGAGCAGAAAAGCTACACTGGCACTAGTGTAGCACTTTGAGGCTTGCCTAACAGAACTTAAAAGCAAGCTTTAAAAGGATCGCACTAATTTCAGGTAACTTAGCTGCTGTACATCAGAAGCAAAATAGATGTTGCCTAAAGAAAAAGAACAAAATTAAGAAATCAACAGTACCAAATTTAAGACGTCCAGAATACAATCATAATTGACCAAGCATGTAAGGAGCATATGAGCCAGAATTGGGGGGGAAATCAACAAAACTAGACCCCAAATGATACAGATGATGAAACTAGGATTTTGAAACAGCTATTATAAATATTCTTCATATGTTCAATGTGATTCAGGAAAACATGAGCATGATTAGGAAAAAATTACAAATGTAAAAAAAATAAATGAAACTTCTAGAGATGAAAAACACAGTATCTGAACTCCGAACTGATTAAGTCTGGATGGGATTAACAACAAAATAAATATGTAAGAGGAAAATATCAGAACACTTGAAGATACAGCAATAACTGTCTAGAGTGAACTACAGACAGAAAAAAAGTAAAATATATAGAAGAACAGAGCAATAGCAACTTCTAGAATATATCAAGTGATCTGACATTGGTGAGATTGGCATCCTTAGTTGTACAAGAGAGGAAGGAGGCAGAAAAAATATGTGAAAAATTAATGGGCAAAAATTTCTAAATTCTATGAAAATGACAAATTCATCAGATTCAAACGTTCAATAGATCTTAAGAGTAAATCTATATAAAACCACAGCAAAACACATTATAATCAAATTGCTGAAAACCACTGATAAAGAAAAAATTTAAAGTCTCCAAAGAGAATGCCAACAGACTTCTCATCAGAAACAATGAAATCTATTAAGGAGTGGAGAGATATCTTTAAAGTCTCAGGGAGCCAGCTGACTGCAAAGGGGCATGATGTAATTTTTTTTAATATCTTAATTGTGGTGGTTTTTATACCATATTCATACTCATAAATAAAACTGACAAAGTTTGTTGCATGAAAATTATCTCAAAAAAGCTTATCAGGAAAAAAGATGCTGGTAAATTTGGGGAGAAATGGTGTTAGCATAGTACGAGCATTTCAGATTAGAAACTTTTAAAGAAGAAAATTCATTCTAAAAAATTATAAAACATTTTTCTTCTATTACATCTAGGCACTACAATATTTCAAAGAGAGGCATGGATTCACATAGCCTTATAAGTCATATTTTAACAGACACCAAATCTCTTTTAAGAAAATAAAATCAAGTTACTGGCAGAAAAAAATAATTTTAAGTAGCAAGCTATGTGATTTAGGTAACATGTAAAAAGTAATTCCCAATAAATGTGTTTTCTATAAATACAAGCACCAAGTTAACATTATACTAAAATTGTCACATAATTAACAGTATGGATCAAAATAATCATTTTAAATTTCCATAGTTCATACATGTGCAAAAATTATTTTAGGCTGAAGATGTTTTTAAAACTAATATTGCAAAAATTTGTTTTGAATAACTTTTAAATTATTTTTATTACATTTTCCCAAGCAATAAATATACACAGAACAATTTTCACCAAATTGTGTTTTCTGCAACTATAATAAAGTATGTAATAGAGTGCAACAGTGTTTCTCACCTCCAGTTTATTTCTTGAAGAAGCGGGTTTCCATTGAGAGACAATTCATGGAGAGAGTAGCATGCATCAAACCACCTAATGGCACTTGTAAGATCTATAGAAAATAAACAATAAAAATCATTATAGAAGGTAATTACAGAGAAAGAAAAATAATCATAAACCAATGACCATTAATTTATTGGCTAGGTATTAAAGCTATAAAAATTATTTATTTTGCAGAATACAGTATGCTTTTATTTTTTATTTATTTATTTATTTATTTTTTTAAATTTCACAGAGGGAGAGAGATCACAAGGAGGCAGAGAGACAGGCAGAGAGAGAGGGGGAAGCAGGCTCCCCGCTGAGCAGGGAGCCCGATGCGGGCCTCGATCCCAGGACCCTGAGATCATGACCTGAGCCGAAAGCAGAGGCTTTAACCCACTGAGCCACCCAGGCGCCCTACAGTATGCTTTTAAAGAGACTATGTTAAGAACACAGACTTCTGGGGGCTCCTGGGTGGCTCAGTGGTTAAGCATCTGCCTTCCACTCAGGTCCGGATCCCAGGATCCTGGGATCAAGCCCCACATCGTCTCCCTGCTCCGTAGGAAGTCTGCTTCTCCTTCTGCCACTCCCCCTGCTTGTCTTCCCTTTCCCACTGTGTGTCTCTCTCTGTCAAATAAACAAATAAAATCTTTGAAAATTTTATTTAAAAAAAAATTTTTTTAAAGAAAAAAAAAAAAAAGAACACAGACTCTGCTGTTAGAATATATATTTCTCCCATTTAGCAGCTTTGTGAACTTATGCAAACCATACAATTGCTTTGTGATTCAAGCTCATACCTATCTTACTTGGTAAGGGTTAAATGAGGTAATGTGTATAAAGGGCTTAGAACAGTTTGTTGGGCGCCTGGGTGGCTCAGCAGATTAAAGCCTCTGCCTTTGGCTCAGATCATGATCTCAGGGTCCTGGGATCAAGCCCTGCATCAGGCTCCCGCTCAGCTTGTAATCTCTCTCTCTCTGTGTCAAATAAATAAATAAAATCTTTAAAAAAAAAAAAAGAACAGTTTGTGCCAGGTTGTTAGCACAAAATCTGAAAAAGTGAAATCTCAAGTAATAAGTGGTAAAATTGAACACATACCCAAATAGAGTTACATGGACCTATTTTACTTTCAAAAGTAAGAATAGTAGGTCAATCTAGGGTACATTACAGAGTAATTTATATTAAATTGTTCTCCCACAGAAAAATATCATAAAACTAGACAATGCATAGGAAGCACCTATTTTTAAACCTGACTCTGAGAGATAGGAAACATACCTGGTGAGCTTACAATCACAGTGGTTTTCTGTCTGAACACAATTTACCACTTCAGAGCAGTAGAGACCAGATAAAGAAGCTCTTTTGCTGAGTGAGGAGGCAAATATTAGAACAAGCTTGAATTTATTATGAAAAGTACTGACAAGAATCTGTGTATATGTATGGTGTGAGGAGGGAATTAGGGAAGAAGTCTATGTGAAAATTCACCACAGGTCCATGGACAAGTGTGAGGAATCACACACACAGGGAAAGATCGAAAAACCTAGCAGAAATCACCAGCTATAAGGCTGAAAGCTGAATGATGACACTAAGTTCATGTAGCAGCAAAAGGCACTGGAGTCTCAGCGCAGCCAAAATGAAACCTAATTGAGTATCTCACAGATTGAGCTACAATCCAGAAAGACTATGCAGTAGGAGTGAACACAATGCCCTGGGGTAGAGGCATGAATTGAGTTAAAAACTAAAATGGCTTGTCCTAGGAGAGAATGAAATTAAGGAAGACAGGGAAAAAAGTACCCATAAATGCTTTAACTGCCTGCCAGAACTGAACATAACTACCTTTAAAAGGAAGACAACAATTTCTAGACTCACTAAACTGTATTATATACAATGTTCAATATATAGTTAAAAATTATGAGATATATCAGGGCACCCAAGTGGTGCAGCAGGTTAAGCATCTGCCTTTGGCTTAGGTCATGATCTCAGGGTCCTGGGATCAAGACCAGCATCCAGCTCTCTGCTCGGCAAGGAGCCTGCTTCCCCTCTCCCTCTACCTGCCTCTCTGCCTACCTGTGATCTCTCTCTCTCTCTCTCTCTCTCTGTCAAATAAATAAATAAATAAAATCTTTTTTTAATTTTAAAAAAAGAAGAAATCAAGAGAAATTTTTAAAAATACCTTGAGACAAATAAAAATGGGAATGTAATATACCAAAAATTTACGGGATGCAGCAAAAGCAGTTCTAAGAAGGAAGGTCACAGTGATAAATGCCTACCTCAAGAAAAAAGAAACATCTCAAATAAACAATCTAACTTCATACTTCAAGGAACCAGAAAAAGAAGAACAAATGAAGCTCAAAGTTATTAGAAGGAAGAAAATAATAAAGATTGGAGCAAAAGTAAATGAAATGAAGACTAAAAAGACAATAAAAAAGATCAATAAAGCTAAGAGCTGGTTCTTTGAAAAGATAACAGAAATGGCAAAGCTTAGCTAGACTCAGAAAAAAAAAAGGAGGACTCAAATAAATAGAATAAAAAATCAAAGAAATGTTACAAATTTTACCACAGAAATACAAAGGATCATAAGAGGCTACTTGGAAAAATTATATGCCCAAAAATTGGAACAACCTAGAAAAAATAGATACATTCTTAGAAACATGCAACCTACCAAGATTGACTCATGATGAAATAGAAAACCTGAACAGATCAATTACTATAAGATGACTGAATCATCTTAATCAAAAAACCTCCCAAGGAACAAAAGTCCAAGATCAAACAGCTTCACTGGTGAATTTTAGAAAACATTCACAGAAGGATTAATACTAATCCTTCTTGATCTCTTCCAAAAAATAAAAGAGCAGGAACTCTTCCAAACCCCATATTATAAAGTCAGTATTACCATGATACCAAAACTAGACAAGAACATCACAAGAAAATTATAAGCCAATATTCCTGACAAACATAGATACAAAAAATCTTCACCAAAATATTAGCAAACTAAATTCAATAATATATTAAAAACACATCACCATGATCAAGTAGAACTTATCAACATCCAAAAATCAGTCAATGTAATATATCACATTAACAAAATGCAGGATAAAAATCATATGATTATCTCAAACAATGCAGAAAAAGCATTTGACAAAATTCAGCATCCACTTATGATAAAAATGCTCAGTGAAGTGGGTATAGAGGGAATGTACCTGAACATAATAAAAGGCATATATGACAACCCCACACTAACCAGCTAACATCATCCTTAATGGTGAAAAGGTGGAGCTTTTCCTCTAAGATCAGGAATAAGACAAGGATGCCCACTCTCACAACTTTATTCAACACAGTTTTGAAGTCTTAGATAGAGCAATTATGCAAGAAAGTAAAATAAAAGGTATCCAAATTGGAAAGGAAGAAGAAACACTGTAGCTATTTAGAGATGACATGATATATAGAAGATCCTAAAGACTCAATCAAAAAATGGTTAGAACTAATAAACAAATTCACTAAAGTTGTAGAATACACAATCAATACACAAAAATTTGTTGGATTTCTTTACACGAATGAGCCATCAGAAAAAAGGAATTAAGAAAACAATCCTATTTATAACTGTATCAAAAAATAAAATACCTAGGAATAAATTTAACCAAAGATGTGAAAGACCTATATATTGAAAACTACAAGATACTAATGAAAAGAATTGAGGAAGACAAATAAACGGAAAGATATGTCATGTGTAGATTGGAAGAATTAATACTATTAAAGCAGCACCCAAAGCAATACACATATTCAATGCAACCCCTATCAAAATCTTGAGAAAGAACAAAGTTAGAAGCATCAAGCTCCTTGATTTCAAACTATATTACAAAGCCATAGATGCTAAAATGGTATGGTATCAGCATAAAAACAGAGGTAGAGCTCAGTGAACAGAGACCCCAGAATAAGCCTACACATATACGTTTAATTAATTTATGACAAAGGAGCCAAGAATATACAATGGGGAAAGAATAGTCTCTTCAATAAGTGATGTTGGGAAAACTGCACAGTCACATACAAAACATGAAATTTGACCATTGTCATACACCATATACAAAAATTAACTCAAAATGGATTGAAGACTTGAACATAAGACCTGAAACCATAAAGCTCACAGAAGAAAACATAGGTGGTAAACTGATGATTTTTTTTAATCTAACACCAAAAGAAGCAACAAAATGAAATATTAAACATCCTCTAGAATGCAGCAGTTGAAACTCCAGTACAATGCTGGTGTAAAATATTATAACTATTTTGGCAAATTTTTTTCAGTTTCTTATAAACATATACCTATTCTATTATCCAACAATTACACTCTTCACATTTATCCCACAGAAATAAAAACATATGTCCACAGAAGATTTATACAAAAATTACCCCAGGAAATTCCATAAGAATCATAGCAGCCCCAAACCAGAAATAATTAAAATATTGATCAACAGGCAAACAGACAAAGTGTGATATATACTCATTCAATGGACTACATTGCAGCCCCCCACCAAAAAAAAAAGGAAGAAAGAAGAGACAATTGATACAGTAGAATGTTACGTGAATGCTAAATAAAGAAATCTGGAGGCAAGAGAACTTACTGTTTGATCAAATTAATATAAAAATACAAAAGAGTCAAGTTAATGTATGGTGACAAATTTAGAACTATGATTGTCTCCGTGAGGGGACTGAGAACTGGGATGTGTAAATTTAGAGAGGGACTGGCCAGTTAAATCAGTTGATCATTCTTTAATTTAATAAACTTTTAATGGGTGTTTATACATGTTAGGAGTCAACAAGTTAAACAAATTAATTTGCTCATCTTCATTAGGCTATTTATTTCATAGGTAAAAGATACATGAATTCCAAATAAAAATATAATTGTGATATTTGCCCAGCTGTACCAGAAAGATATGGAAACAATATGATTTTATTTTATTTGTTTTGAAGATTTTATTTGTTTATTTATTTACTTATTTATTTATTTGACAGAGAAAGAGGGAGAGAGAGGGCACAAGCAGGGGGCGCAGCAGAGGGAGAGGAAGAAGCAGGCAGGATCCTGGGATCGTGACCTGAGCCAAAGGCAAACCCTTAACTGACTGAGCCAACCAGGTGCCCCAAAATACAATTTTAAAAGTGGAAAGAAATTTAATGGGATGATTTCACCATGCCTCTGAAGGAATTCAGAAGTTGCCACCCCAATATACCATTCTAGCATTTTGAGTTAAAGGCATTTAAAAAACAGATGCAAGAAGGACATTGTGACCTTCCTTTTTTTCTTACAAGCAAGAGGTGAAATGCCTGTATGAAAGATATCCTCCCTGTATTAGAAAGAAAGGGACATTCTTATTAAAGGATAGGAAGCAGAGCGTAAGAAAAATACATAGAAACAAAACTGCAAAAAAAAAAAAAGAAGTTGTATTCTTTGCTTCTAAATCTGTCTTGCATCAGTTTAATTCTTAAGCCTAGCATAAGATCTTAAGAGGGTACAGGGGAAATTTTTCTTCCTCTATGCCTTATTGTATATATATGTTATTCGTAAATGCCATTAACACATCTATCCAAAACAACTCCCTTACCACATTTGGAAAAGAAACTGAAAAGCTCATTACATACTTTTTAAAAAATTATATATTGTTCTAAACTTACCAGAAAGACAATTGTTGCTGACATCTAGTTTTTCCAAAGAAACAAAATGAAAAAGCGGTATGATTTTGGTCAAGCTGAAAACAAAGAAATAAAAATTTTAAATAGGGATGTCCTTATTATCGATGTAACTCTATAATAACATTTATATAACACAATTATGTGATGATATGTAATTGTACATAATTACACACATAAATATTTGTACAATAAAATACAATTATAACATTTACAGTACTAATTAAAAATGTAGTAATTATAAAATTCCAAGTATTTATTCTATAATGGAAGATTTATCTTCATTTCTAAAGGGAATTTACCATGGACTGTCAATTTCAATGACCAATATCATCGAGTTTAATGTGTACTGGTTAACTAAATAAAAATAAATAGATTTTTTATTGTTATTGTTTTTGTTTTGCTTTTGTAAAAGGTCTAATTTATAGAGAATTTATGTTATCTATATAATTTTTCCTGGCTCAAATACATAACTTAAACCATTAAGAGGTAAAAATATTAAAAAAATATTTTTCACTTTTGACAGTATAACAGCTTAGAGTTACTTACTAGTTTTGTTTTTAATTAAAAAAAATTTTTTGTTTACCAGATTGAAAGTATTATAAGTACTGCAACTACCCAAAGTTACACTAAGATTATTTCTAAGATAGAAATATGCTTCCAAAGAACATAATAACAGAAAATATTTTATATGGATAGAATAAACAAATTTGGCAGAAGTATGCTAATATTTAAAAATAATACTTATTATTAATGCGTGTACATTTAAATTTTAGTAATAATGACTTTTCCTCCTACTTTTAAAAGTTTCAATCATTTTCTAAGACATAATTGTCATTAAGAACCCAAATTCAAGCAAGGGATATAAGTGATATTCAAAATATTCACATCATTGGAAACAAAAGCCATGAAGGGAAAATTAATTTAGTTTCATTTGCATTTCCAACTAAGACAAGTCTACACTTATTCTGTAATATAACATCACATTACCATAGCTATTTGGAAATAAAAATTAAGCCAACCCTTCTAAATCTTTAAACAACAACAGAAAAATTCTTCTGCTTCAAATATAATCTCATTATAAATACAAGTCTCTTGAACCAACCCCCACCCCCATAAATGTTGGAACTCCACACAGTTAAAAATATGCCTCAACTACAGAATATTTCTGGTACAAAAGAAAAAAAAGTATACATTAATTTCCACTTCTTTTGCTTTCTTGTTTTTTATACTGTCCTTCCAGTTGTCCTGGCAGACATTTTTACATCCTTATTTCTACCATCTCCCCGTCATGAAAAAAAAAAACTATTATACTAAGGTCAGAAGCTTATAGAATAATACTGTAACTAGGAAGCCTCATGGGGTCTGGCACAAAACTAACCTGGTACTAACCTTGACTCCTTTCTTGTACTGTCCTGCTCTGCATTAGCAGAAACATAGAAGATACTACCGATGAAAAACAGACCAAATAATGAGGCTGGAAAAAGTTCTCTCTGACTGTAGTTAAACCTAAATACAATATTACTATTTATATCAAACCTATACAACACCACTTCTTAAATACGATTTCTAGGAGGAAAAAGAATCCAAGGTAATAAAAGAAAAAATGATAAAACATTGGCCATTTCATTTATATATATATATATATATATATATATATATACTTCATTATTTGTATATATACTACTAAAGAGTAAAATTTACTGAAATGTCACATGTACACTGAAAAAGAAAGGAAAGAAGGGAGGGAGGGAAGGAAGGAAGGGAGGAAGGAAAATTTAAAACTTTGTTGATACATAATTAGTGGGTTTAAGTCCAAGTTTTATGATTTCCCCATGTTTGGGATCATTATTATTACAAGTAAGAAATTTAAGTTCTTCAATATAATTCTAATATATTTATCAACAAGAAAATTCTTAATTGTTTTGTAGCTTTAATTAATTTTCTAATACTAAATCTTTGTCCTTCTACTGAAAGGGTTTTGAAAGATAAATAGATCATGAGTTTTCCTCTTTTTTTCAGACAATTTTTTTCAGATGTTTTTAACCAGAAAGTTATATATGGCAAAGTATAGGTAACATATAGGTTATATGAAGACAACCAGTAAAATAACCAATAAAGTCACAGAATTAAAAATAAAATTCTCTTCTCAAAAATCAATCCAAGTAAAGAAATATTTGGTTTGACAGAATATTTTTATATCAAAATTTTATCTTTTCAGATAGCCATTCTTTTACAATCATGTTCTTTTCCTTTTTTAAAAAATTTTAATCAAGAAAACTGGCTATTCATTCACCTTTATGACTATTCATTAGGATGGTAGAAACCTAATAGTAGAATTCTTTTTTTTTAAACCTCTAGAACTTTTCCTTTTACTGACAATCTGTGTATATTTTTTCCAAGAAAATTCAAACCAGAAAGACAAAGGACATTAGTGAAAACCTAATACCATTTGACCT
Organism: Ailurus styani; assembly: GCA_002007465.1. Lineage (NCBI taxonomy): Eukaryota > Metazoa > Chordata > Mammalia > Carnivora > Ailuridae > Ailurus > Ailurus styani. Next base: position 729,851 of record LNAC01000002.1, read on the forward strand.
TGTCACATTAGCCCTGGGCATAAAAAAGATATAAATTTCAAAGACGACAAAAAGCAAAAGATTTGTACAATGAGCAGCCAATGGGTAATAGTTTCCACTTTCTGCTCCTACTTAGAGTCTCACTGGAAGTAGAAAGACATGGAGCCAAGAGTCTTCCAGTTAGGACTCTGCTGAGTCAAACTTAAAAGTCTAATGAAAATTTAAAACAGAAGTCAAGATGAAACATGTATTTCAAACAATATGTACTAAGTATCATTATTGTATTTCATTTAGGGGAGGAAAAAAAGCACATGGACACATAATTTCTTTCTTGTGGTGAAAATATTTATCAGAAATTAAAAGAAAAATATACGCAATTTAAAAGACATACCAATTATAAATCCAAATATCACATTGATAAAACTCATCTGAGGTTTGTAAAATGTATAGACATATATTTTCCTTTTGGATCAATATTTGGAATCCCATCAAATAGATAAGATAGGTATTACTACTCCTTTTACATGTAAAAAAACAAACAAACAAACAAACAAACAAACAAAAACCCCAGGCTCTGGTAGTAAGAAGAGAATTGTAACTAACAGGTAAGTTGTAGATTCTTTCAAACCCAGAGTTGCTGATCTGGAGTTTTACCAAACCTGATATAGTTCTGAAAAAGTCACTACACATGTAAAAGCTTAATGTACAGTGGGTAATTCCTACAGTTAATGGTATTAGCTTATTGTGAAAAATCCTAAGGTTGAAGATAATTTTTACACTATGATTTCAAGAAATGATTCTACTATTCTCTATGTCCATTTCTATCTATCAGTCACATTTCCCTGATGTCCTTGGGCCTTTTCCCTTTGTCCTTTCAGAAATGATAGAAAGTTAAATGTGCAAAGAACTATGAGAGGTCATAAAGAATATACTCAAATATAAGTGACAGTGCTATTAAAAAATTCAAAATAGTATATAATATTATATAATAAATTGACTTCTTTTTTATATAAATTCAAAAGATAAAGTTCTTTCACTCTTGAGGGGATTTTTTAATAATTTTTTAATGATTTATTTATTCAATTGAAATAGAGAGAGTACCAGCAAGTGAGCAGGGGTGGGAATGGACAGAGGGAGAGAGAGTCTCAAGCAGACTCACCCCTGAGCAGGGAGCTCCATGCAGACCTCGAACTGAGGACCCTGAGATCACGACTTGTGCTGAAACCAAGAGCTGGATGCTTAACCCATTGCACCATCCAGGCACCCCCTAAGAGTTTTTTTATGCTAAGGACATATATTACTTAGTTCTATGCCCCCCAAAATAGAGAATGTGAGACATCAATCCAAATGTTACAAAGTTAAGCAAACGACAACTTGTAAATAAGGATTATTTAGATAAGTACCCCAATTATTATTATTAATTCTAACAAATATCTAGTGATCTAGTTGATGTGATTCTTAATCATATCAGACTGATATGGGAAGTAAGTCATACCAGACTGATAGGGCAAAATCTATCAGCTAGTATTAATTTTAACTTTTAAAAGTAGATTTCTTTGATACTTTAAATTGTCCAAAGAAATTAAAAGCATTATTTCTCAAAAAAATGGTATTTATTTGAATATTTTCTAATCTCTTTTAATATTATTTTTGCTCACTAATGTGGCTTGATATCCACTTCTATAAAATGTATAAGGTATGTCAGTTACTGAGTGATTTACTGTATATGTCCAATGCATAGCTGAGCATTTCTATTGAAATTGTTTCTTACCTGGAAAATACTGTGAAAGGATCCAATGAGTTTGTGGATGGCCCAAATTATTTAAACAGTGTTATCTGGTAGAGCTGGCTCTATAATAAATGCCCTTTAAAAACCAAATCAACTTTCATATGTTAGAACTGATTAAAATAATTTGAGGAAATTTTTGAATATAGATTCAGTTTTTGCTTTGTCAAATAGTGGAATAGTTTAATAGGTGAAAGTTAAATCATTTGGGACATACATACTCAAAGGATGAGCACTACTGGGGAGAGAAAGTGAGAAAATTTTATGGTTCTTTTAGGAAAAAATATGTATGTATTAAAATCGGGTTATACTCAGTTCACTTGTTCTGTAAGAGTTGTATAACTCAAAAAAGCAATTTCTTATTAAAGGAGGTTTCTTTCCTCTACTCCATGTGCCTTTGATGAACAAATTAATCATATTAAAGTGAATAGGTTTCAATGAAATATTAAGCAGAGGGAGACATACACATACTGTGCTCCTGTTTTGGTTTTAGACAGTTATTCTCTGCAAAGATCCAGATGTTTGGTGGTTTCAAATGGATCTTCTGTGTCAGGTACCCAACTCAGTTTAATGTTAAGGTATTTTTTTAAGTGTTACTTTATATCCTTAGGGAAATCGAATTTAAATCAATCTTAACAGTTACAAAAAGACATGCAAGTTGAGAGCAGATTAAAAATCATTCTTCCAGGACTTAATAAATACCACTTGAGAGAATGAGACATCCTTCTGAATTAAATTAACTACCTCCTGCATTTTCCAAGGACTATATTCTTTACAAATATAAACAAACCTGCTCGGGGAGATTTCTACAAGTATGTCTTTGAGAGGAAACAAAATGAGTAGGATAAGTGTCAATTAAAATTCTACTAAAATTCGAGGGTATGCCGATACACTAACTTTTTCAAATCCTATAAAATTATATTTCTAACTTATGTACTAATTTATTGTGATGCACTTCCACTGAATTGCTGGTAAAAACTAACAACCTTTCTACCTGTTATGAAGATTAAGCATTTACTTTAAGCAATCATTCAATGCATTTAAAGCTTATGCAGTTTATTTTTACCTGTTTTGAGAGATAGTCAGGTTCTGTAGTAAAGGCAGCCAATAGGAAGAAAGTGCTTCCACAGTTGAAATGCTGTTATCATCCAAGTGCAATTCTCTTAGTAGAACATGATTCTCCAAGGATGGAAGCTTTATTTAAATTTGGGTCATTAGCTTATATTAAGTAAAATATTTTTGTCATTCAACAAAATTTAAAAACATAAAATCTGCTAAAACTAACAAAAGGTATATTCTGTTAAAATACATAATTAAATCAAAGTATGTTATGAGAATTTTAGGATGAATAAAATTTATAAGAATTAACTTTACAACTAGGATTTTTTAAATAAAAGTTACTTCATGGTAAATTTTAATTAGAATTTCATTACAGATATATTTGGTTCCACTTATATACTGAAATATAACTGAAAAGTTATGATTTATTTTAGTGTAGCGAAAAACTGTTAAATTAGATTTCTTTACAAAATATTCTATGTTGAACATTTTTTTAATAGAGAGAAGTTTGTGACAATTTTAAGTAAACTGGAAATCGCATACAGATGATAAGCAAAAAAAACAAAGAAAAATTAAAATTGCTTTTAAAATATGCAGTTGATTTTTCTATCAAAAGAAAAATGTATTAATCACAGAAGCCAATAATTCAAAGAAATTACCTCACTTAGATAATTTCCCTGTAACTTCAGTACCTGGAGCAATCCACAGTTTTCAATACCTTCAACTTTAGTAAGATGATTATGTGAGCAATCCAGGTATATAATGGTAGGAGTATCACAAAGACCTTTTGTACTAATTAACTGATTGTGGTCCACAATTAGTTGCTGAAGATTTCTCAAAGATTCTAAACCACCTGGAAGAAAAATTTTCCAAGATCACTTATATCATACATTCTTCCAGAATCTAAGGATTTCTAAATAATTGCACCTTTCTATATTCCAGTATTTCCAATTACAAGTGAAGATTTAGCCCATATTCCTGTGAAAATGTGTAAGTGTAAAATGTATTATTTTTTAAACTTGTACATAAAAATATTTTTTGAATGACATTGTTATATACCAATTGAAAATTGAACAAAATACTAAAAAGTATACATTGGGCACTGAACGTTTATTTTCAAATGGCAACAGAATAAGGGAGAGGTAGAAGGACTTGTTTTCTTAAAAAAAAAATAGTTCCCAACTCAGTTTCAGGGTCTTTGAAGTTTGATTACTTCCTTAAGATTGAATATATAACTTTGGAATGTTATTTTTTTACCATTCCATCAAGATAGCTATCCGAGATTCCCAAGTGAAGTAGGTGCAACCATATTAAAAATAATGAAATATTAGCAAACTCTTCAGGTATTTCAAGATTGTCACATGTATCCTCCTTATTGCCCAGATAAGGTTAAAATCAATATGACACTATATAAAAAATACCAGACGAATCTTAGACTATAACTCAGAACTTATAAGGAAAAAACTGAGAAGCTTGTTCAAGTAAGCCATCAGGAATTAGCATTGGAAAAAAATGCTGAGGAAGTCTGTAAACATTTCATGAAAGATACTAAAAATCTAGAAAATGTTACTTAGATTGAATATTAGACTAGATATGATCTCTTTAGGTACCACCCTATTATATGAAATAGGCAGGTCTAGAAACTGGAAATACAGTTTAAGGTCTAAAGTAGGTACTAGTAAGCAGACTGACTTCAGGGAGTGTTGTGTATATGGAAGTCACTGAGGCTAGACCTTGGAGAATCAAGTTTCATTGTGATTTTCTGTGGAGCCCCAATATATTTTATTCAATTAAATGTTGGAATAAACATGAGTTTTTTGACCAAAAAAAGTTATTTGATAATAAACTGAAAGATAATCTTGAAACAAACACAATTAATGTATAAAAATAATATCTGGAATTTATGTAATAAATTTATCCTGGAGAAATTTAAAGCACTAACTCAAGGTTTGTTCTTTTTTTTTTTTAAGGCTTGTTCTTTTGATTATACATTGTAATTTACAGAAGGACAGACAGCTTATATCAAAATGGAGAAATAAAAGGAAGAATCAAGTAATATTACCAAGATTTCACAACTTAATGCTGCATCACACTTTAAAAATTTAGATAATGTAAAAAAACATTTAGATAATGTAATAGAATTGAGTGTATTGTACAAATATTTCATAGAGATACATTTGAAGAAAAATTCTCTTTCAAAACTGCAGGGTTTCTAATAGTTTGAGTCAAAACAACTTAATGTTATGGATGCTTATTCTGTATAAAAAGGATTACATTTTTATGCTAAAGAGTTCATTTTCTTATAAAGATAAATTACACATTATCTAAGAAAAATAGGAAAATGCAGAGAAAGATCTATAGACAAGAGAGACTTAAATTTAGGTAGTAATTTTACATTTTTTAAATTCTTATCTAGGATTAATGTACTGGTATTTTCCTGTAATATAAAGTAGGAAGTATGACAGAAAAAATTGTCATCTGATATTATTCAAGGAGTGAATTGTTCTGCCCAAAAAAATAGTTGACTAAGTTTAAATAAGAGTCAACTATCTTATGTATATTATATATTATCAATTCCAAGGTATTAGAAATAGTATATTACATATAATAATATGTATTAGCTAAAATGTAAAGTCTCCTGAAATAGAAAATTCTTTGGAAGTTATTATGCCTTATGATCATATCTAATGAACATCAATTAACCCACTGAAGCAGTTTAAAGGCATTCAAGGAGGAAGGAAATACTAATAAAAATTTGTAGTTGTGTAAAATAAAATGTCCTTTATCAAATATTTAAACATCTTCAGCAATCTACTTCCATAAGCTTTGTATTTTTAAATTCAGACACACTACTCTTATGTTTTTCAGAGCTATTCAGAAATAGAATCTTCTATTAACTCATTTAAAGTTGGGAATGTATTTGTGAAACTTCTGAAATTTCACCCAAGAAGAGAACCAAGAATGAAACATTAGGTCACACACTGAGGAAAGCTAAAGGATTTGAAAGGAAGTAGGAGATAAAGCAGCAGAACAATGGGAGAGAATAAGAGGAAAAGGCAAACAGAATTCTGTGATGATGCCAGTTGGTTAGTAAAAATAAAAATTAAATAATATACATTTTACAATTATCGAAGGCATTTTTAGTTACACTAAGTTATGTATGGCCAACAGTATGCCAAGGAGTAAGAGGAGGCCACTTCCTTGGCAGTCGTGAAGTAGATGAAGACTTGTTAGAGGCAACAATAAGGTAATCAGGATGGATGTGACAGTGCAGTAGAAGTGGAAACAAGGAGTGTAGACTGTTTTAAATATTTGATTATGGAGAGAACGTCTTCTAAAGTCTTTAAAATGGCCCATAAAACACTATCTTTGAACTCATCCTCTACTCCTGTACTCTTCTCTTGGTTCCAATCCTACAATGTTAACCTCATTGCTGTTCCTCAAACATGCCACATATGCTTCCATCCAAAGGCTGTCTGTAGATGTAAAAACCAGTATCAGTGCATGACATGTTAGGGTAGGAAGAATTAAATAAAGTCTATCAGCTAATTTCAAATATTAAGAGACCATGATTTTCAGCCAATGTACAGAGGAGGTATAATTAATCTACTCAACAATCTGAGATTTCAATTTGGTGGAATTACCATGATTTCAAGCCTCAGATATTGAGGAATATTTGACAGAACATTTCTACTTGTAGGAATCCATTACCTGGTAATACACACACAACTATAAAGTAAAATGTAGAGAGACTCCTTTCTGTATTATTTAAAACAAAGGAGGCGCCTGGGTGGCTCAGTGGGTTAAAGGCTCTACCTTCGGCTCAGGTCATGATCTCAGGGTCCTGGGATGGAGCCCCGCATCCATCCGACTCCCTGCTCAGCAGGGAGCCTGCTTCCTCCTCTCTCTGCCTGCCTCTCTACTTGTAATCTCTGTCAAATAAATAAACAAATCTTAAAAAAAATAAAACAAAGAAATGTAAATAAATTAAATGTCTATCATTAAGGAAATAAATTACAGAGTAACTATAAAATGAATACACATAACCTTCAATATGTAGTAGTCTGCCAGAGAGGGATGTCCATATTCTACTACTGTGTATAAAACCTAATTTGTATACATAGGCTTTTAGCTATTGAGTGAGTCTGAATCTAAATCTACACATCTATACTTGTATTGTACAGAATAAGAACTTGATTAATCCATAAACAACTGTTAACAGTGGTTACTCTTACAAAATAAGAAACAGAAGGGGTAAACAATGTTTTATTGCTTATATTATATAATTCTCTATTTAAAAAATTTTAAATGAGAATGCACTTCTTGCATAATACATATTTAAAAACAATCTATTTGGGTGGGAAAATCAGAGCAAGTATTGAAAAGAAGTGTTATTTAATCTTGACTACCACCACTACCAACAATGATTGTTGACCTGAAGACAAACGGGAAAACCTAATACTGCTATTCATCAAAAGGGTTTGTTATATAGCCAAAGTAGGGGAACTCTGTACAGAGATAAGAGGGCATACCTTTTAGATTTTAAGATGAAAGTTTTAAAGGAAATTCAGTGAAACAGTAAACAGAGACTAGGTAAGTTCTCTAAAACATCTGCCTATATATAACAGTGAGGGAGGAGGTGCATTAAAACACACACACACACACACACACACACACATATATAAAACCTAAAAATTAGCTTAATGACAAAAAAAGGAAATCATTTAGAGAATATGTGAAACTGAAGTCTGCCAACAAACAAGTGAATGAGCTTGGAAGTAGGTCTTTCAGCTTCACTGAGCCTTGAGATGATAGTAATCCTGGATGACAGCTTGACTGCAACCTCTTGAGAGTTTCTGACATAACCAACCAGTTAAGCCACTCCCAGACTTCTGATCCACAGAAAATATGAAAAAGTGTTTGTGATTTTAAATTGCTGTTTTAGGGTACTTTGCTTCAGCGATATATAACTAATACAGTAAACATTCTAGTTGGAAGAAATTATGAGAAGAAAATATGTTGAAAATGCTTTGGGCAATAGAAGGTTATTTACAGAAATTTAATGTAACAAGAATTCAAAGATATTAAAATAACAGATGCAGGTAAACAAATGAACCAAAATAACACCATGACAGAACTAATAAATAATCAGAAACAACATTGTACATAACAGAGAGCTAAAGCTTAGATTGCCCACAAAAGAGATCATCACACTGAGAATAAAATATGAAGTCAAAAATAAAAAGACATAGATTAAATTAAATAATAATAGACATGAAATACAAACTCAACCAAAATATGGATTATCTATGATTGAAAAATAGAACCAAAACAAAATAGTTTTTAATTAGATAAAAACCAAAATTTTCCAGAAACAAAGGAATAACTTAATCTGTAGTTTGAAAGGTACATTACACTCCAAAACAATTTTATGTGTATTTATTGACTATAAGATGTTTCTTGGTTAAGTTACTGATCAAGGACAAGGAGTGTCATTCAGGTACCTTCACAGAAATCAGTCATGTGGACAGAAAATCAAGTTAGCCTCTAACTTGCAAAAACATCCCACCATATCATGTATGCAGTGAAACGATGTCACAAAGTGCCAAGTGAAAGTGTTACCTAAAAATAGAATACACAGCCTTCTTCTCATTCAAGAATGAAGGCAACTGGTGCACCTGGGTGGCTCAGTGGGTTAAGCCTTTGCCTATGGCTCAGGTCATGATCTCAGGGTCCTGAGATCGAGCCCCACATCGGGCTCTCTGCTCAGCAGGGAGCCTGCTTCCTCCTCTCTCTCTGCCTGCCCTCTGCCTACTTGTGATCTCTATCTGTCAAATAAATAAATAAAATCTTAAAAAAAAAAAGAATGAAGGCAACTGACAGATATTCTCAAATGTGAAAGAATTCAGGGATTATAGGATCCATCTTTCTTTGAAAAATAAGATTTAAAAAGAGCTAATGAACTAGGTAATCCAAATAAGCAGAGGGTGAAAGGAACAGTTGGAAAAAGAACTGGTACTGATCTACTGTCATATAGATCTAATGCCACTAAAGGATATGTACATAGAGTCATAAATCCTGATGTGAATAAATAAAATTGTGAGAGGAAAAGAAGATTGGAAAAAGTATAAATATTCTAATTTTATTTTCTTAAAGAGGAATTAATATTGTCTAAAATATATGAATCAAAAGCACATGTTTTAATAATTTACTAAACAACAAAGAAGACCTTATAACTGGCAAAACTGGAAGATGGAGATGGAAGTGTAAATGAGATAATTTTATCATCTTTAGCATAGGAAGCCAGTCTAAAATTTTGAAGTCAAAACACTTTCATATACACCCTTGCTCTACTTTAACAATGCTTTTGAGTTTTTAAGTATGTCCCATCTTAGTACACTGTTTGTAGAAAAATTGACTGAAAAGGAATGTTCCCAATCAGTAATTCACATAGGGATGATTTTTGTTGTTGTTGTTCATCGTAAGATTATTTTACATACATTAATATATTTCAACAATCACTTACTTTATAAATCATGGTAATTTTTAAAAATTCAAATTGATGTTTGACTTCAGTAGTGGTTAAAGTTATGTCTGCATCATCTCAAAAGCAGCACTAAAATGTTAACTATTTAATATTAATAAAAATTACATGTCTAGAGCTTATCTTTTTATATGTAGTGTAATAATGGCAGGTATTATTAAAGTTTGTCTACTGTTTAAACTTTACTTAATAAATTACCTAAACTTTTTTAAGTTAAACTTTACCCTAAGTACACTTATTTATATGGGAAAAGTAAGCATGATTCGCTGAAGAGTTACCACATTCATTTCAAGAGATTTATTTTGATTACTTCGTTCTTTCATATAAATTCATTCTACATTTAGAAGGACATTTTGTTTACTATTTTATATTTGTTATTTCTCAAAGATTTTGGTATTTCTATTTAGGTGTGAGCTATGTTTTTTACACTTTTATGTTCTTAATACTGGTATATGAGAAAGTTTTCTGTAATTTTTTAAAATAAGCATTGAATATTCTATATATAAACAAATATAAATCATTTATATTCTCCACATTTCTACTAAAAATATCAAAATCTATTTTTTCAAAACAAGCTTTACTTGTAATATAAAATTCATCAGAGACTCATTATACTAGTTTCAGCCCTGTGTTATGTCCAGGTGGAAATAGAAAAATAATATAGACAGAATCTCTGCTCAAATATCTCTTACTTGATCAATTCACCTACTATTTCTTTTAAATTATAACATGTAAAAATGTTAACAATTTATTGTGAACTGAATTACAAAACAATATTATTACAGTAGAGTTCTTTTACATGGCAGAAAACAATCTAAAAAGAGCAAGACAATGCAAGAAATTTAAAAGATAATCCCATTTATAATTACATCAAAAAATAAAATCCCTAAGAATAAATTTAATCAAGGAGGTAAAAGATCTATATATTGAAGACTATAAGACACTAATGAAAGGAATTGATGAAGACAAATAAATGGAAAGACATTCTGTACTCATGGATTAAAAAATTAATATCATTAGAATATCCATATCGAGAGCAATCCACAGATCCAATGCAATCCGTATCAAAATTCCAATGGCAGGGCGCCTCGGTGGCTCAATGGGTTAAAGCCTCTGCTTTCGGCTCAGGTCATGATCTCAGCGTCCTGGGATGGAGGCCCGCATCGGGCTCTCTGCTCAGCAGGGAGCCTGCTTCCTCCTCTCCCTGTCTCTCTGCCTGCCTCTCTGCCTACTTGTAATCTCTCTCTCTCTGTGTCAAATAAATAAACAAAATCTTTAAAAAAAAAATTCCAATGGCATTTTTCACAGAAATAGGACAAATATTTGTAACATTTATATGGAATCACAAAAGACCCTGAAGAGTCAATGCAATTTCAAGAAAAAACAAAATTGGAGGTATCACACTCCCTGATTTCAAACTATACACCAAAGCTATAATAATCAAAACAATATGGTATTGGCATAAAAACAGACACATAGATCAGGGGAACAGAATAAAGACCTCGGAAATAAACCAATTAGTTTATAATCAATTAGTTTATGATAAAGGGCAAAGAATACAAAATGGGGGAAAGAACATTCTCTTCAATAATTGATATTGGGAAACTAGACAGCCACATGCAAAAAATGAAGCTTGACCACTGTATTACAATATACACAAAAATTAACTCAAAATGAACTGAGTACTTGAACATAATACCTGAAACCATAAAACTCATAGAAGAAAACATAGGTGGTAAACTCCTTGACAAGGGTCTTTGGATGATTTTTTTAAAATCTAACACCAAAAGAAAAAGCAATAAAAGCAAAATAAACAACTGGAACATATCAAACTAAAAGCTTCTGCACAGCAAAGGAAAGTATGAACAACTTGAAAAGGCAACCTACTGAATGGGATAAAATATTTGCAAATCACACATCCGATAAGGGTCTAATATCCAAAATTTATGAACAACTCCAACTCAGTAGTAAAAATCCAATCTGATTAAAAAATGGGCAGAAGGTCTGAACAGACATTTTTCCAAAGAAGACACACAAATGGCCAACAGGTACATGAAAAGATTCTCAGCATCATTAGTCATCAGGGAAATGAAAATTAAAATCACTATGGGATATCACTTCACATCTGTTAAAATAGCTATTATCAGAAGACAAGAAATAGCAAGTGTTGGCAAAAATATGGAGAGAAGAGAACCCTCTCACACTGTTGGTGGGAATGTAAATTGGCGCAGCCATTATGGGAAATAGACGGAGGGTCCTCAAAAAAATTAAAAATAGACTACCTTATGACCTGCCATTTCCACTTTAGGGTATTTATTTAAAGAAAAAAATGATCCTGACTTGAAAAGATATATGCATCTCCATGTTCATTCGTTATAGCATTATTTGCAACAGTGAAGATATGGATAAAACCTAAATGCCCACTGATGTGTGTATGGATAAAACAATTGTGGTATTTAGATGTACAATGGAATATTATTCAGCCATAAAAAAGAATGAAACCTTGCCATGTGTGACAACATGGATGGATCTCAAGGGCATTATGCTAAGTGGAATAAGTCAGAAAAAGACAAATTTTAGGGGCACCTGGGTGGCTCAGTCATTAAGCATCTGCCTTCGGCTTAGGCCATGATGGGATCCAGCCCTGCGTTGGGCTCCCTGCTTGGTGGAAAGCCTGCTTCTCCCTCTCCCACTACCCCTGCTTGTGTTCCCTCTCTTGCTGTATCTCTCTCTGTCAAATAAATAAATAAAATCTTAAAAAAAAAAGACAAACATTATATGCTCTCTCTTATGTGGCATCTAGAAAAACTAAGCAAAGAAACCAAACACAACCCATATATGCAGAGAGCAGATGGGAGGTTAACAGAGAATTAGGGGATGGGGGGCAAATTGGGTGATAGGGGTCAATTGTATAATGACAGATGATAACTAGATGTACTATGGTGATCACTCGTAGTGTCTATATACAAAAATCAAATGATGTAACCCCTGAAAGAAATACAATGTATCAATTTTATTTCAAAAAAGAGAAATAATTCCAAACACACACACACCAAAAAAAGGGGGGAGAGGTTTTAAAAAGTGGGTGAATCCTAATGATATTGATATTATAAAATAATACTGTCTTAAGCCATTCCAAATACACATACACACAATAAAATGCATGACAATAATAGCATATTAATTTGAAAGTGAGTAAAATAAAGTTTAAATTTTCTAAAATCCTAGAACTGCTTTGAAAAAGTACCAAATAAATTTAGATTTAGTAAATCAGGAAGGCATGCCATATCTACAGTAAACAAAAGAATAGTAAAATAATATGTGACTGGTAATAGAAAGGAAAAAGGAAATAATTTAAAACCTCAACTAAACCAAAAAGAGGCAAGAAAAGAGAAAAAAACAGAACAGGCAAAACAAATAGAATCTAATAACAACGTAATAGATTTAAAGTCAAATATATTAATAATTGCACTTAATTATTAATTAAACTTAATTAGTTATTAGAGACCAAAGGCTAGAAACAAAGCTAAAATTTGTCAGGCAGCCTAGATAAAACAATAACAAAAGCAACACATTTTCACATTACATAAAAGAGACATACCAAAAACAGAACATGTAGAAATACTCTAAGTAAAAGGATAGAAAAAGATATGTTATGGGCACCTGGGTGGCTCAGTCGTTAAGCATCTGCCTTCGGCTGTGGTCATGATCTCAGGGTCCTGAGACTGAGTCCCATATCGGGCTCCCTGCTCAGCAGGAGGCCTGCGTCTTCCTCTCCCAGTCCCCCTGCCTGTGTTCCCTCTCTCGCTGTGTCTCTCTCTGTCAGGTAAATGAATAAAATCTTAAAAAAAAAAAAAGATATGTTATGTATACACTAAACTGGTGATTCTCAAAGTGTGGTCCAGAAACCGACCTCCTACAGACACTTTTAAAGGTTCCATGGAGTCAAAACTATTTCATAATAATTCTAAGATGTTATTTGCCTTTTTCACTCTCATTTGCTCAAGAGCTTATAGTGGAGTTTTCCAGAGGCTACATGAAGTGTGATATTGTAGCAAATTGAATGCAGAAGGAAATACGGAAATCCAGCTGTCTTGCGTTAAGCTGGACATTAAAGAGATTTGCAAATACGTGTAACAATAACCCTCTTCTCACCATATCTTTTTGGTAAAAGCTACATTTATTATTTATAAAACTATTACTAATAGAAAACTTTATTATCATAAGCTCTGAATTAATAAATAAGGACAATTTTTTTCTCATTTTTTCTATACAGTAAATACTGACAGATACAACATGCATAAATGAAAGCTGTTTGAGACGAGTACTCAATAATTTTTAGGACCATAAAAGGATCCTGAGTCCAAAGGAAAGCTGGTTTGAGTAGTATCAGACACAGAATACTAAGGGAGAAAGCTTTACTACAGATGAAAAGGGACATTAAAAAGTGATAAAATAGGTCAATTCAAAAGAAATGTATAACAATTATAAATTTATATAAAACAAGTAGCATGGCCTCAAAAATACTTAAGGCAAAAAAAATAGGATCTAAGTATAAAGATCTACAACCCACAATCATCATGGGAGTCATGTGTTTAGCTTTTTTCTATGACTATGCTAATAACATGGTCAGTAGTGCATGATGATTTCAGGCAGTATGGCATAATAAAAAACGAATAGGCTCTGACGCAGACAGTCCATGAATTTCAGGTCTATTCCAAAACTAGCTGTATGAATATAAACAAGTTACCTAACTTCTTGAGTCTTTGTTCCTTTATTTGTGGAGTGAGGGTGATTTTGCGTTATTGGGAGGATTAAAAACAATATTCGAAAGTAGCTTGTATAACACTTTCACACATTGGCTACTAAAAATAATAGCTATTATTGTTTCCTAACAATTATCCTCAATGAAAAGTAGTTAATAACTGTTGTGACCAAATAAGGCTTCAAAGACAAAATGTCTGAGCTAAACTTTGAAGAACAGGATATTAATATACACTTTCAACAAAAGTCTATATACAATTGATTAAACAGTAATTTGATCCAGTCAATGCATTTGGCTCAAAAGGGAGAATCAAGATGGGAAGGAAGTTAGAGTAAGTTGCCACCCTCCCTCTTTTAATCTTCCAAGTTCTTTGCTATCAAATGAAGGAAAATAACTGAGCAAAACAGACTTAGAGCAAGCCTTACCTTAGAATACCATTACATTCTCAACATCTCAAAGAAAATTATTCTCTCCCAGTCAACATTTCTATTTTGTCCACTCCGCATCCCAAACAAAACAAAACAGTAGCCACAAAAATATTCAAGAGCTTCTTGCAAATTATGTAAATACAACGAATATAAAGTATCACTTAAATATTCTTGAATCCACTGCTTCAATATATTCTTTATTAACTCTTTAAAAGTTTCCTACATCCCACAAAATAGAACTGAAGCCAAATGTGTTTATCCCTCAAAGGACCCTTGCCCATGGCAAAATTACCATTTGGCTATACTTGCTACAAATATCTATTTCAAAGAATTCCTCCCACAGAAATGAGCCAATGTCTAATAAAACATTCCTGTCACAGTGGGGGAAAAACCTCTCCTGTAAGGAACAGCAAAACTAAAGATGCTAAATTAGGCTGGAGGTTTTCACTAAATAAGTGTTTGGTAAAGGTCTACCTCCTTTAGCTACTCAATGATTGCTATGTTGGACAGATACATACAAATATGCAGAGTTGCTCTTAAGATTTTTAATTTCAATGCAAAAGTTCTTTAGGATCATACATGTTGTGTGGAAACAGGAATACTGAAACAGGAATCAGAAAACTTGGATTCTAGCCCCACCTCTGGTAGGAGCTTGATGAAAATTATGTGGGTCTGTTTTTTCATCTGTAAACTTAAGAAACCTAAATTGGCAGATCTGTAAAATCCCTTTCAGCTTTGTACTGGGCATTGTTGGATTTCAAAACTGAAGAGTGAGCTAGCACCATCTAGTGGCATACAAGAAATTCACTAAGTATACAGCAGTGAAAAGCATTTCTACAAGCAAAATATCCAGAACTTTATTTTATTTTACTTCATTTTTTTTCTACTGTTCCAAAGATAACCTCGGGTAGCAAGAACTAAGCCAGGAAGGTTTCCTGTGAGTCAAGACAGTAATCAAGCTTATGTGAAAATGTTGCATTTTTCAATATCTTTCATACTTATATTAGTGTCACTTTTCCAGGAAGCAGTATTATCTGAAAATAAAGCATCAAGGAAAAAAAGTCTCCTAATACTTCTATTTATTTACAATATTTCCTAGGAATGTATCACCTGAAATTTATAAATTAACAAATTAATTGCTGGCATTAAAGAAACATGTTTTTCCAGGGATGCCTGGGTGGCTCAGCTGGTTAAGCGGCTGCTTTCAGCTCAGGTCATGATCCCAGGGTCCTGGGATTGAGTCCCGCATTGGGCTCCTTGCTTAGCAGGAAGCCTGCTTCTACTTCTCTCTCTGCCTCTGCCTGCCACTCTGCCTGCATGTGTTTTCTCTCTCTGACAAATAAATAAATAAAATCTTAAAAAAAAAACACCATGTTTTTCCAGATAAAAGTTTTCTTCACATAGCTTAATGAATGAGAAGACAAAAATAATTATTTTCTCTTACACATTAGCATCATACTTATTTTCATTTGTACTCAATAGTCAATAAATGAATATAGCAATTTATTCCCATTCTCTTTTCTCTGTGTAAATATCACTAGATAATCTTGGTGAAAGTCAGGATGCTCATTTGTTTTGCCCATTGCTGCATCCTCAGCAATATTCTAGTACTATGTTCTAGTGCCTGGAAAAGTACACATAGTAGGTGCTCAATAAATTTGTTCATTAACAAATTTATTAATCAATAAACCTTAAAATCATTACTTATTTCAGCATAAAGAGTTTTAATATCCTCTAACAAAATAGTAATAATATTAAATGTTAAATGTATATTTATTGCAGAGGCAGTGGAATGAAGCAATTAAAAAATTAGATACTAGGAATAGACTGCTGAGTTTGAAATCCTGGCTCTACCATTTACTAACTGTACGATCTTAGATAATTTACTTAACCTCTCTGTGCCTCAATTATTACCTGGGGCAGGGAGAAACATATATTAGTAACTAACTCATTGCATTTATATGAAAAGCAAATGAGTTTAATGTATAAAGCACATAAATATATGGTGGTTAAAAAAGTAATCTATTACTATATTTATCATATTGTTGCATTTTTTTCCTGTAAATAAAATTTATAAAACAATTTCATCATTGGCATGAATTTTTTCAAATTAACTCACTTTCAGAATGTTTCTCTTAGAAAGTCAATAAAATCCAACATTAAAACAGAAAAAACAAAGAAAACTACATTATAAATTATAAATCACCTATTTTTCATTTGCTTTGTCTATTTGTTAAAAAACTAAGTCAAAAATACTACCTTGAAATATGAAAAACTTCTGACATATATTCAACATCCATTCAAGGAATGTTTTTCCATATTGCTTTTGGAAAACAAAATGTTTTACCAATTTTACCTGAAACTTATAAGAAATTTCAGGCAAAAGAAAGCATGAAATATCATAATGATATCATAACCTTAACATTTAAACTGCAAATCACCCAAATTAAATTGAGTTATAAAAGACAGTACAGGGAAAAAACTTCCAGAGGGGAGAAAAACATAAAACATTTTAGATTAATAAAAAGTATGATGAAATCTGTTGTCTGATTAAAATAAATCTATATTTAAAATCATCAACAAAAGTGAGCTTAATAAATTAAAATTAAGCAATTATTTTGACACTCAAAATATGCAATAACTCCAGATCAAATCAAAATATTCTATAATCAAAAACGTGCTATCCAAATAGAACCAACTATAGAAAATAATATTAAAATGTTATACAGTAGTCTTTAAATTAGCCACAGCACACAATATGTTTAAACATTAAATTAAACATACTTAATTTTTATTAAAATATATAATTAACTTTACATAGCTTTCAATTTATAGAATTATATTTTAAGTCGTTACTTTTAAAAAGTATACTTTACATTGTGTTTCTATTTCTGTAATTAAGCAATTGCATTAGAACAGAAAACATTTAGCATAAATAATTTCAAATGAATTGCCTTAAACAGACTGACACAGTTCCTATTCTCATTCACTTAAATGCAATGAAACTCAAATAAAAACGTGCATTAATGTTTTCTAATGAAAAGACTAATTAAAGCTAATTTTACATATTAACTACTACAATAACTACAGCTTAGTAAGAATTAGGAACAAATTAAACTTAAAACTACAAATATAGAACACATGGTATTGCTTCCAATTTTATTTCACCTCCTTAAGAAATATTATAGCATGGAATAGTAACCTATTAACTTATAAATACAAATCTATCTTTGTGCCCCTTCGTAAGAGTTCTTAGCATCAATACATCATTGAAAGACAAAATCTATGCTTTTTCCTTAGCTCAACTAGAATCTCTGTAAGCAGTTCCTGAAGATGAAAAACAGACTCCAAATGGACTTCAGAAAATATACTTTTTCATGTATACTCTTCTCACACTCAATAAATACAGTCTTTTCATTATACCCAACAGACAGCAAAGATGTCTTTTACCTTGTTTGCTCTGTACTACATAAAGATACCTCAAGTACATCAATTAATACTATGGCAGTTTCCACATAAATCTTGCAGATATCCTATCCCAGGAAATCCACTGGTTACAAGAAATCCCATACAGCCCTGCTGGCCATGAAAATGAAGTGAATGGGAGTTAAAACATTTCTTCTCAAAAACAGCCTTTTTCTTTTTTTAAGCTTGCTTCAGTGTGTGCCAATATAGCAACATACATTATCAATGCACTTGTCTTCATTCCAACAGCAACAAAATTATTTTTATCTGTCTTTTAAACTGAAATTTTAAAAAATGAAAAAATTGTATCAAAAGTACCACTATTTCCATACAGGAGAAAATATGAGTAGTCCCAAAGCAAGCAGCACAGACACACAGGCAAATAAACACATTAAAGAGTATTATACATTTTATTTTCAAAAGTGTGCCTTGAAATGCCTGTAAAAGCTTGCTTTGCAAAAACAACTGCATTTTTCCCATATTAAAAAAAAAATCAGAGATGACAGTGATTGCCTTCAACCAACTTTCCCCATACCTCCTCTAGAAATTCATAATGAACAACAAATAAATAAAAATACCCCAATCTATTTTTCCAGTATAAATGGGAGATGAAGAAATTATGAGCTGAATTTTTCTAACTGACGTAGTAAGTATCCACAACCAACACAATCCAGGCTAAATCCACACTGGTACAGAGGGAATACTATGGAAACTGGCTGGGTAAGTAAGAAATGGAGATGCTCCAGTGGTGGAAGAACCCATGTACTATCCACAAGACCTCCTTCCAGAAAGGGAGCATCACCCCAAGTAGGATGACAGTAAGGATATAAGTTGAATTACAAGTGCAAATGGCTGTGCTCTATATGGGAAAAAAAATAAAAATGAAACATTTAAAATTGGGTCAAAAAATAAAACCCAAATCTATGCTGTGTATAAGTATACAACTAAAACAAAGTGTTTCTAAAGTTTTGTGGGCTTTTTTTAATGGCCAAGTAGACAAATACAAACAAAAAGAAAATGTTGTCAGGCAAGGTAGAATTTAGTCTCAAAACATTAAAGAGACAAAAAATACTCTGGTTTCTCCTCAGATCGTATAAATCTTTTGCCTTTTTTAAAGAGATGAAGAAGGAGACATAAATTTCAAAGCTAAAATTCACAGTAAGGATAACACAGTTAAGAATATCTACAAAACAGCATGGAGCAACACTCAAAATATGGAAACCAAAGGATATACAAAAAGAAATAGACCGATTAATAATAAACATATTTATACTAGCTCAATTAGTCTATGGTAGGTCAAGTAGATATAGAAGATCTAAAACAAATGATCCCTGAGGTAGATCATAAAGATAAAAATATTAACTCTGTATTCCAATTAGAAACACAATGACCTCTTTTCACATGCACATGAAACATTCCTGAAAATTGACCACATATTAGAAAATCACAATAAGTTCCAAAAAGTAGAAATGGCACAAAGATAATTCTCTCACTATCATGCAATAAAACTAAAAAGAATAACAGCAACAACACAAAATGGTCTTACCATATAGAAATTTTAAATCTTAGCCAAAAGGCAAAATATGTCATAAAATTGTAGAACTGATGAAAACACAGAAGTTATGGACCAAGAAGTGCTCACAGAAAAATTTATAGACTGAAGTATTTATGTTAACAAGAGTGAAAAAAATAAAAATAAAAGAGAATTAAATATTTAACTCAGAAGGAACCAAGTAATAGAAGAAAAGTGGAAGAAACTGGTATTAATGTGTATTAGTGGTAGGAGTGCAAGATGGTATAACCCATAAAATGTGCCTGGCACTATTTTCCTAAATTACAGATGTCCTTTGCACCAGCAATATACATCACAGAAAATTAATCTAAAGATGTAACTGGTAAAGTATAAAATGATATAAGTATCAGATTAGTTATTATGGCAAATGTGGAAGACTGGAAACCATCCAATGTTGACCAACCAGGAACCAGTGGAATAAAACCTGATTGATTCACAAAATCGGAGACTATGAAACCATGGAAAAAGAATGCTCTGAACTCCATAACATGTTATTAAGTGAAAAAAGCAAGACCAAGGACAGTACTTAAATTATTCTATATTTTAATCCTAGAATTAGGATTAGTATATATACATATATTTCTTGGATATATATGTGTATATATGTATATTTATATGTACATACATATACACATAAGTTATACACATATTAAACACATATAGATGTTATATGTGCATATATACAAAAACATCTATATATAAAATTATATCGGAGAACAGAGTGAAAAGGACAGAGATGAAAGATCATTATCTTTGAGTATGCCTTTTTAAATGTAGCTTGGCTTTGAAACATATATTTGTTTTATACATCAAAAATAAAATTAAATCAAATGAGAAAAGTGAACTTACTTCCACTACCCCATTTACTCCCATCCCACTTCCTGAAATCTCAGTCCAGACCATATTTCCTAATGCTTTTAGGATGAGGAGGTTGAAAAGATAGTACCTTTTAGGTATCCAAAAATTTAAGCTACTAGTATTGTACCAGAGTAAAATTTTTATCCAGTTCCTGACTTTTTAGCAATCCTTGATTATTCACTAACCATTATTTAAGCCTCTATCAAGTCCCTTGAGAATCTCACAAATTTATATAAAAAAATAACAGAGAATTTTAAGCCAGGTAGTAAAAAATATAATGAGATATTTAGTTTAGAATTATCACACTGCTAATAGTATAGAAGTAAGTTCTTCCTCTCAGTAGGAAGAAGAGGGAAGTTGGGTAGTAAAAAGTGAAAGCATGAACAGAACACTTTCACAAAATTTGACAGCAAAGGGTAAAAGAGATGAGGCAATGGTAGATGTAAATGGCAAAAGGAACTGTTTGACAAATGACAGGTGATAAAAGATGAAGTATCAGAGTAGACTGACAATTATATTTATAGAAAATAGAAGGACTGGCCTTAAGAAGACATTCTCATTGCTGAATTATATGAATTATAAAGTATGAGGGTGGAAACAAATATAGATAAATAGGGATACAGACACACAGATGGAGAGATGGAAAAGATTAGGGAGCTTCAAACCGATAAATTGTTTCTTTCATGTGGTGGTTGTCTTATCTAAAAAAAGGAAAGGTTAAGACAAGTAGTGTGGAAAGCAAGGAAAGGACTGATGACAGGGATTTTTAGGAAACAGTTATGACAGTTGCTAAGTACAGAAAACATAGAATCCATAAAAATATGACAGCACCGAATCAGGGTATTATATTATCCAGTAGCACTCAGATCACCACTGGTTAGAAAAAAAGGAAGAGATAAGTGAATATACTAATTTAAGGAGCCACTGATAAATAGCCATTTGCCACTGGTAGGAGCATATTTCCTTTACGTATATTAAAAATAGTCTTATTTCCTTCATGCATTTGGATAAAAGATTAAATAAGTATGGCATAAATAAAATAAAAAAATTGATAGTGGTGGCCTATTCTTGAAAAGGAATAAGTGATACAAAGTGTAATCATGAGAAATAAATGTCAATAAATTCAGATTCCCTTGTTCTTACCAATTCGAGTGATTTTATTATGTGAGAGTTCAAGATTTTGGATATTAGTGCAGCCATCCAAACCATGAAAAGAAGTCAGTTGATTTTTATTAAGAAGAACAACACAGAGATTTTCCAAATTTTCACAATTGATAGTCTCAATATGGTTTTCCTAAAACAAAAGAACAAATGTAATTAGTTTTAGTTCAATGGCTTATTAATGAAATATTTAAAGCTTACAAAAAGAGGAAGGATGAGATATGATCTCCAAGTAAACAACCAAATCTCTGACTTTTAAGACAATCATGCAGAATGTTATACTATCTATATAAAAATATTAAGTAACATAATAAATAATTAACTGATTTTATATTTATTAATCTTTGAAAATAAAGAAAATACAGAGGATCATAACAAAATATTTCAAACAATCTAAATGAACAAAAATGAACACTGGGTCATGGTTCCTTTAAAACTGTTAAAGAAACCAAACATTGAAAAATTTGAAATCTCCCTACTTTCCCCTCCTCAGTCCCTTTTGCTCCCTTCCTCTCCAAAGAACACCAATATTGTGAATTAGATATGTATCTCATGTATAGGTTTATACTTTTACTATACATACATATCTTTGCAATACATAATATTGGTTTCAGTGTCAAGATCATGTGTCTAGGATGTATGACATCCTAGATGTGTCTGAGGTCACATGTGTCTGAGGTCTTTTTAAGACCTCAGAAAAATAAATGGGCTTTTAAGCATCTTAAGTGTGCAGTCCCACAGCATCCCTCTCAAAAATATTTATAAGCATAGCCTTTGTCTAATGAAGGGTACTTAATAAGAAGTATAGGAAATCCACAAAGTTTTCAAAGAAAATCACATTGGTGGAAGCATTGTGTGAACTGAGAAGAATATAAGTCAAATGAACAGGCTTCTAGTCTACCCCCCACACTCCATCTTCTATGGGAAAGAAACAGGATCAGGAAAATTCTCAGCTACAAAAGCACATCTTATGGAAAAAGAAGTATGCCTTGAGAACGTTAAAACCCCAGTGGACAGAACCAGAGGTCACAGAAAACCATTTTCATTGAGCAGAACCAAGTCCTTATTAAGGAAATGATGATATGTGCTCAGCTATGGAATAGGGACACTATGGGCTTCTTATTTTCATTTTGAATGGGAATAGCTACTGTAATTAATCAAACCTATCTCACCACTGTATGTGAGTGTGTGGGGGGAACAGGAGGAGAGAAGACACTTTTTATTGTACTTCACAGATCTCTGAGTTGAAAGAGCTCTATCTGAGCAGATCATCTCCACTTGGATCTGGTTTAGATGAGAAAATTTTGTGCTTCAAGTCTAACTCTGATGCCACAAGATGATGAGACTTAGGGGTCTCTGGGACATGAGTATATTTTGAATGTGGGTAGGACGTGACTCCTTAGGAGCCAGAGGGTAGACTGTGGTAGACTGTTACTTTGCCCCAATAAACCTCACAACCCCACATTTACAAATCCACCCAGCTTCCCTCCCATACGAATTCAGGTTTGGTTAATGGGACATTAGCTAGTATGATGCCAGCAGCTGCTTGATAAACACCTGCATATTGGAGCTTGTCTTTTTGGAATGCTCACTCTTGGGATTGGGCCACTCTGTAGAGAAGCCCCAAAATGAAAGAGACAGAGACACAGACACACAGAGAGAGACAGAGACAGAGACAGAGAGACAGAGACAGAGAGAGAGAGAGAAGGAAAGAAAGAGAGATTGAAATTCTAAACTCCCAAGGCACCAGACAAGGCATTTTGGACATTCCAGCCCCACTCCAAATTACATAAAAGACCCAGACAACAAGACACAAATTAGAAGAAATACCCAGACAAGCCTGGTTTCAATTCATGGCTGGCCCACAGAAACATGAGCAAATAACGGTGACTGTTTTAATTTACTAAGTAATGTCATTTGTCATACAGCAAAAAGTAACAAAAACAATAAACACATCATCTGCAAATAGAGATAAGTGATTTCCAGGCCATACTTCCTAATCATCTTTCCTTGATGGTTCTCACAAATTTTATTTGATCCTTGACACCTTTAGAACCTAAGTTACAGGTTATTATTTATATAAGAACTATTTCTTCAAAATTGTCATTGCTGAAATAGAAACATAAATCCATTTTCTATTTTATTATAGGATAAATAATGAGAACAGGAACATACCTGGGCATCAATATGCTTCAGTTTTTTGCAGTTACTCAGGCTGTGCAAAGAAATTAATCCACAGCGTCGAAGAGACAAAAACTGAAGATTCGGACACTCTGCTAGTGTGGAGAGACTACAACCTGGCAAATCTCGAAATGTAATTGCTGTAACCTAGAGAATTCAAGAAAATTGGAGTACATAACATTATCTAACAATAACGAATATAAATTATATCAGCCTTGCAAAATTCCTTTTTAAAAATTCATCAAGGGACGCCTGGGTGGCTCAGTTGGTTAAGCATCTGCCTTTGGCTCAGTTCATGATCCCAGCATCCTGGGATCGAGTCCTGCAACAGGCTCCTTGCTCAGTGAGAAGCCTGCTTCTCCCTCTCCCTCTGCCTGCTACTTTACCTGCTTATGCTCTCTCTCTCTGTCAAATAAATAATAAAATCTTTTTTTAAAACTCACCAAAAAAACTCATGACATATATTAAAATTCCATTTGTTAACAATTCACTTTCAATTAAGCTATCTGGTTCACTTGTGTTCCTCACACAGAAAGGCAAAATAATGCAATCACACATGACCAATTCGAGTTCAAAAGTCAGATGCATAGAAGCAATAATATAATCATCTATTAGCTCATTCGCTGATTTTTCACCAAATTCACTTTCTGTGTGAATTATTTTGGCACTATTTTCAAGATTGTACTACACAAATGCTTAAGATCTGTGTTTGACAGTATCCTAGGGATACCTGGATAATAATAGTAACAGGAGCCACAATATGTCAGAGGATAGATTCTGTGTCCAACCTGCCATGATTCAATTAAAATGGCTCAACTACCTTCCAGAAAAAAAGAAAATCTGAGAAATTATAGAACCTGTAATAAATAGGACCATGCAATAATAATTAAGCCATGTAATAAAAATAGCTATTACAAGTCCACTGGTACAAATCATTCCTTACTGGTATGAATCATTTCTTACAGTTGAATAATGTAATATATCCAGAGCATGTAGAAACTGTGATGTAACATAGCATGAATGGTATTTTTTCTGTATTTTCAAACGTTTTGAACACCCTATTATGAGATTTCTTATTATTAAAGTATCAGTGTAGACTCAATAATTCACAAAGCTTTTTTCTTAAAGAATTTTTCTATTGTTTTGGTTTTAGTCCTTTTAACTAAAGAAAATTCAGTATCAAAGAATGTACTCAACTTTATGGTATATATACTAAGGACTACACTTACAGTTGCACAGGAATATGTCAGATAACGGGAATATTTTTGGATTACTGAAAAGCACTCTACTTATTAAACTCAAGAGCTCTCACATAAAGAAAATGGAAGAGAAATAAATATAGCATATTGGTTCTTCACTATAATTAAGTCCATGCGCTGAAATAACTATACGTTAAATCATTTTATGGTAAGAATTATTTCATATTGTCATATCAAAAATCCTAAGACCAGATTTCCCATGTATTGAAAAACAATTTTAACATTATTAGCTTTATAGGAAGAGTCTAGCATATATCATACTGAAACAGAAATTTTAAAAATGTTCTATTGCAATTGAAAGCATTATTGCTTCAGAAAAAGCTAAAAAAAAAGTATGAGAGTCTTAAGTACAGTAACCTCTCTTCATTCAGAACATTTCCTGTGCATTAAATTAAACTAAAAGTTTTAAATTTACATATTTATGTAAGTGAATGGGAAGACCATATGTTCATGGAGATATAAAGAAGGGATTAAGTCCACTCCTTGCTTTGAGTAGCAAAGGTTATAAACAATATTTTTCAAACTTCTGGTGAATAAGTTTCTCATTTCATAATTATTTCAGGAATTTCTCAGTTATTCATAGTCTAAAATAACTTTTGAAACAAGTTTATATTTTATGGTTTTTCAGAAAGCAAAATATTCATCCATTTGTGTCAAGAAAACTGCTGTGTAACACACTACCCATTTAATTTGTCCACAAAGAGAACCTATAAATTCTGTAACTGGGAAGCTAGCTGTATACTAACAAGTGAACACACTATTTAGAACTAAGCACTTAAAAACCAAAAACTCCGCAACTGTAGCTTTATAGTAAAAAATGCTTCTCTACCTTCTTATTTATATCATCCTGCCTGACATAATCATATACTGCTTAAAATCACCTGCAGAAATGGTTAGATTCTAGTTTTTATGGTGGTAATTTCTCTAGTTAGTTTAATTACAGTACAGGAGTGACAACTGCTGCAGTGTCCTTATTAATGGTATCTACGTTTGAACATAAGGTACTTCATAATATTTCCTTCTCCCTTTTATGGAAGATTTTTAAAATTTCCTTATGATATAGTAATTTATTATCTATAACATAGTAATTATATTATAGCAATTATAATTGAATTATAATATATATAGTAATTTATTATGGAAAAACCCTAGGTTTTTCCAAACATATGAGATCAAAATAAATTTTTATATTAATCATTTACTGATACATACATGACAATAATCACATAAATAACTGCTTTATGCTCCAAATATTAAGGTCAATATAGAATTAGTACTCACTAGTTTTCATCATTGCATGGTCTGCTTGAAAAAGAGCAACTGATGCATAGTGGATGTTCAGTAAATGTTTCAAAAATAAATAAATGATAAACTTCCCTATGGAAAAACTAAAATATAGGATTCATAGTTTCTTTTCTTAATAATGGTAACATAAAAATATTTTAAAAACTAATATTTTCAGGTTCTCGTAACTTGAAAATGAACTGTTCTACCTATAGAATTTATGACTCATTCATTATACTTTAATAAAAGATAACAAATCAATTTATTACTTAATCATCTATATTTTCCTAAATCCTTGACAGATCATGGCACATAAAATGACCTAAAATAACTATGTAATTTTAGAGATTTCACTTTCAATTATTCTTGCATTCAATACAAGGAGTCCTAGTCATTTATGGTAGAGTGTAATTACAAAAATAGTGAAAGCAGCGAGTCTTGGTTTTGCTTTTTGCAGAACATCTGTTCAGTGATAAAATTTTAAATCTCTTCAATCTGAAGAAATAACATTTTAAAAATCAGCTGCAAAGAGACTGAATCTGAGGTATGATTACTAGCTTAAATGAAGCAGAATCTAACTTCTAGTAGCTCATGTACCATTACAACACCAGTTTATTAGAATTTGCCTTGTATAAGGGACGTGAGACATTCTGAACTAAAAGTTAATCAATAGCTAAAATGTTACCCTTCAAGCCATGTTTTAAAGCCATATAAAAAATTCCTTAGGGCGCCTGGGTGGCTCAGTGGGTTAAAGCCGCTGCCTTCGGCTCAGGTCATGATCCCAGGGTCCTGGGATCAAGGCCCACATTGGGCTCTCTGCTCAGCAGGGAGCCTGCTTCCTCCTCTCTCCTCTCTCTCTGCCTGCCTCTCTGCCTACTTGTAATCTCTCTCTCTCCATGTCAAATGAATAAATAAAATCTTTTTAAAAAAATTCCTTAAATTCAGAACCCTTTTTTATGATTATTTAAAGCAAGTTATCATTAGTAGCAAGATACCAAAAATAAAAGAGAAATGAATTAGTTAGAACACTAAAACTAGGAAAAAAATATGTATTAGTTGTCAATAATCTCTGCTTGAAACCCAAGTCTGACAATGACTATTATATATACTAGGAGCCCTAGACTATATTCTTTGTATATGTTATTTTAAAATTCAACTATCCTATCCAGTAGATACTGCTCTTCCTAGTTTATAGAAGACGAAACTGAGGTTCAAAAAGGTCAAGCCCACCTTGCCCAAGGTGACACAACCGGTAATTGGCAGAAATAAAATCAAGACCCTAATCTTACTTGATACAAGGCTTATTAGTACTTTATTGAATTAAACTCAAATAATTTTTACATTAATTTCCTTTTTAATTAATATACTCTATCTAAATTGTGAAGCTAGCAGTAATATAGAGATAAGATTAACATTCAGTAGGACTTATTTATTCATCCACTTGTCCATCTTCCCACTCATCCACCCCACAGTCAAATAATGAAAACCGCTATTGCCTGACAAATTGTAAAGAAGTATAGACAAGAGGCAGACCAGATTTCATATGCTGAAGGCTGAAAGTAAGAGATTAATATAAGCAAAATGAATTTATCACTGGGTGAAATTAGAGGAGTAAACTTTTCTCTTCTAAAAGTCTTCTCTAAAAGGACCTTCCAAAGATGGCAGTGGGTGATTTAGGTAAGGATAAAGATGTGAAGCTAAGAGATTAGAAAATCAAAGTAAGAGAGTCATGGGTCAGTAGCAGTGGTGAATAAAAGACACCACTACAAACCACTATAAATAAAGAAACCATTATAATCTTCCAGGGTCATTACAAGATGGCATTTTATAACACTTATGCACTTATAGACACATTCATAAATATTTTTCAACTTTATACCATATACTTGATGTTTCAAAGAAAAATTAAATGTTCGAAATAGTTGCTTGAACAGTAGTCAGAGGACTACAGTGTCTTTTACAACATTTCTAATCATATTAATCCATGGGCCAGCACCAACAGCATCATCCAGGAGCACTGCAAAAATGCAAAACGTTGGGGTGCATGGGTGGCTCAGTCAGTTAAGCCTCTGCCTTTGGCTCAGGTCATGATCTGAGGGTTCTGGGATGGAGCCCCATCTCAAGCCCCAGGTTGAGACTGGCATCGATCCCCCCCTGGGGCTCCGTGCTCAGTGGGGAGTCTGCTTCTCCTTCTCCCACTGTTCATTCTCTCTCTTTCTCTCTCTCTCTCTCTCTCTCTCAAATAAACAAAATCTTTAAAAAAAAAAAGTGCAGAGGCATCTGGGTGGCTCAGTGGGTTAAAGCCTCTGCCTTCGGCTCAGGTCATGATCTCAGGGTCCTGGGATCAAGCCCCACATTGGGCTCCCTGCTCAGCGGGGAGCCTGCTTCCTCCTCTCTCTCTGCCTGCCTCTCTGCCTACTTGTGATCTCTCTCTCTCTGTGTCAAATAAATAAATAAAATCTTTTTTAAAAAAAGTGCAGAACATTGAGACTGATCACCAGACCCAATGAATCAGAATTAGGATTTTAACAAATTCCCAGGAGATCTGTATATACATTACATTTGTGGGGACTTGCTCTAAGAAGCAAAAGGAGTAATCCTTACTTTATGTATATTGACAAGAGTTTCACAAAAGGAACAGAGTGGACAGGAGAAGAAACACCAAGGAGACAGGTTCACCCAGTTTAATTTCCTCAGTGGTCTTCTCATTGAACAGAGCAGAGACCCACAATGAAAGAGAAGAGCACTGCTGTTCTATTAACTTCAGTTTACTTTAGGAAGTACATGATGAACACGAAGCTGTCACTTACACCTAGCTCGAACAGATACGTATAGGAAAATTACCCAAAATAAAAGTTAGTAGCTTATGTTACAAATTCAAAAAGTCTGCACCAACATCTTAGGGAAAGTAGAAAAAGAATGACTCCACAGATAATATAGCCAAAGAAAATAATTAATAGAAGAGCTAATGAAAGATTCTATATGTAGCTCTACAGGTCTGATGGATATGAAAATACATTGCCCAGGAAACAGAGGAACTTCAAAGTAGTTCTTGTTCCTTATACTGCTTTTTCACACCCCAGAAATCTCTTAAAGCCCAGTATCTTATTATCCTCTTGAAGAGTACCCTGAAATCTTATTTACAGCAATTATCAAAATCTGTAGTAATGTATTTATTAGTATATTTATTTGTTTAAAGCCTTTTTGTATACCAGAGTCAGCTCCATAATATCAATGACTGGGGTTTCTTTCTGTCCTTTAGTCCAACAATAAATATTGATCCATCATATTATACAGATAAATAATTGCTGAGTGAATAAATTAAAAAATTCATATATATTAACATGAATGTTTCTTTTCCTAGACATCTGTCTATATCAAAAAACTAAATACATTTTATTGAATACATTTCAGTTTCAGGCCCTAGCCAGATACATGTATTTTAATTGTAAGTCCTTTCTAGTGTTGTACTATTTGAAATATTCTTTCCTGGTTTTCTATACATTTGTCAGTTTCTGTCTTTTTTTTTTTAATATTTTGTTTATTTATTTGAGAGAAAGAGAGAGCGAGCACATGAGCACACATGAGTGGGGGGATGGGCAGAGGTAGAGGGACAAGCAGATTCCCTGCTGAGCAGAGTGTCCAATGCAGGGCTTATTCCAGGACCCTGGGGTCATGACCTGAGCCTAAGGCAGACACTTAACCGATGGAGCCACCCCGGCGCCCATTAGTTTTTGTCTCAATTTTGGTTGAAAATATGGGCTTTATGAACATAGAAAATTTATAGCAGTTGGTGATGATTATTTAAATTTCAGGCATATATGCACCGTGTTTATATAGCACATAACTAAATATGTTTCCATATAGAAATTCTAGAGTCTTCTACCACAAGCAATTCTTTCACAGCCCTTTTCAGGTACAGAGAAATCCACTTCATTCCAAAAGGAGCCAGTAGGTGGTGGTGTGCCCAAAACTATAGCAAATTAACTGAATGTCAATTTAGGAATTTCCTACTCTAATTCAACACTAAATTCCCAGATGCCACCACTCTTAGAAGCGTAATATTGGCTACAGCATCCTTGAACATGGCTTCAAGATATATCAAACCTTTTTGTAGTGCTACACTGAGGGAGAAGATGCCTTAAAGAATTTCAATCAAGAAGATCTCTTAGACATAAAAGGCATCCGAATTGGCAAAGAAGAAGTCAAACTCTCACTCTTTGCAGATGATATGATACTTTATGTGGGAAACCCAAAAGACTCCAATCCAAAACTGCTAGAACTCATACAGGAATTCAGTAAAGTGTCAGGATAAAAAATCAATGCACAGAAATCAGTTGCATTTCTATACACCAACAACAAAACAGAAGAAAGAGAAATTAAGGAGTCGATCCCATGTACAATTGCACCCAAAACCATAAGATACCTAGGAATAAGCCTAACCAAAGAGGCAGAGAATCTGTACTCAGAAAACTATAAAGTACTCATGAAACAAATTGAGGAAGACACAAAGAAATGGAAAAACGTTCCATGCTCATGGATTAGAAGAACAAATATGTGAAAATGTCTATGCTACCTAAAGCAATCTACACATTTAATGCAATCCCTATCAAAATACCATCAATTTTTTCAAAGAAATGGAACAAATAATCCTAAGATTTATATGGAACCAGAAAAGACTCCGAATAGCCAGGGGAATGTTGAAAAAGAAAAGCAAAGTTGGTGGCATCACAATTCCAGACTTCAAGCTCTGTTACAAAGCTGTAATCTTCAAGGCAGTATGGTACTGGCACAAAAACAGACACATAGATCAAAGGAACGGAATAGAGAGCCCAGAAATGGATCCTCAACTCCATGGTCAGCTAATCCTCGACAAAGAAGGAAAGAATGTCCAGTGCAAAAAAAAAACAGTCTCTTCCACAAATGGTGTTGGGAAAATTGGACAGCCTTATGCAGAAGAATGAAACTGGACCATTTCCTTACACCACACACAAAAATAGACTCAAAATGGATGAACCCTCAATGTGAGACAGGAATCCATGCAAATGCTGGAGGGGAACACAGGCAGCAACCCCTTCGACCTCAGTCATAGCAATTTCTTCGTAGAAACATTTCCAAAGGCAAGAGAAAGCAAGGACAAAAATGAACTACTGTGACTGACTTCATCAAGATCAAAAGCTTTTGCACAGCAAACAGTAAATAAAACCAAAAGACAACTGACAGAATGGGAGAAGATATTGGGAAATGACATATCAGATAAAGGGCTAGTATCCAAAATCTATAAAGAACTTATCAAACTCAACACCCAAAGAACAAATAATCCAATCAAGAAATGGGCAGAAGACATGAACAGACATTTCTCCAAAGAAGACATCCAAATGGCCAACAGACACATGAAAAAGTGCTCCACATCACTCGGCATCAGGGAAATACAAATCAAAACCACAGTAAGTCAGAATAGCTAAAATTAACAAGTCAGGAAATGACAGGTGTTGGCGAGGATGCGGAGAAAGGGGAACTCTCCTACACTATTGGGAATGCAAGCTAGTGCAGCCACTCTGGAAAACAGTATGGAGTTTCCTCAAAAAGTTGAAAATAGAACTACCCTATGGCCCAGCAATCACACTACTGGATATTTACCCTAAAGATACAAATGTAGTAATCCTAAGGGGCACGTGAACCCCAATGTTTATAGCAGAAATGTCCACAATAGCCAAACTATGGAACGAGCAAATAATACATTATATGTTAATTTTAAAAAATATTTTAAATGGGTCAATATTTCATTACCAATTTTACCAATTAAGAGACAAAATTCTTGGATATAATATCTTCTACTGATATTTTAAAAGTTACATTTTAGAGAATCAACTGTAATTAAATATGAAAAAATATTATAAAGTTATAAAATACCTGCTGTAAAGTATTCCAAGGGCCGCATTGAAGAATTTCTAGTGTATTCAAAGGGGGCATCATGTTGGCTGGGCATTTTACAGGTCTCTTAATCTTAACAATTTTTTTTTGTTGGTTTTGTTTGAGAATTTCAAACCAAGGTTTAAATGATTTTATCCAAGCTAGCCTCTTTTCTTCAATAGAAGATAGAAGTGTTGGCTTTGGTAAAGAACAGGTCACAATACTTTCACATTCAGCTCTATTTTCATGACATTCTTTTGGGATTTCTTTAAGTTGAGACTTAAGAGAGTTTACTTCTTTAAAAACTAAGGAGTTTTTTGCATTATAGCTACCCAAGTCTTCACAAAGAGCATTTCTATCAAAAATATAATCTTGCTCATTTATTTTACCTTCTATATTTATCATAGAATCACTGCTGTTAAAAATCACGTCACTATTCAGAGTATTGCCTTTTGGGATCTCCTCAGTTTCTTTGGATTTTAAATCAATTTCTTTGTCTTGTATTATTATATTTTCCCCTATAACTTCAGAATTTTCTAATTTTAGTGCTTGTTGCTTCACTGAAAACACTGAAATATTCTCTTCATATAATGTTCCCTTCTGTTCTGATAGCTCCTCTTTTTCTACTTTTTGTATCTTATTCTGTTGATTATCTTTGATTATTTTCTGTGCTTCACTGTTTTTCACCTTGTTAATTTCTTGATTATGTCCTAATATTATTTGGGTGTCCTGTCTCATACTTTGATTTATGGCAGTTTTCATATTTTCCCCTTTTTGTATTTGAGGCTTTAATTCTTGCATCTGAAACTGCTCTTTCACATTTTCTTTTAGATCTGGGTTTTCCAATTCAGTTTTTTTATCTATATTTTCACATTTTCTTTCTTCCTTGACAATTTTTTCAGAACGTTGTTGTTTTGCCAGGTTTTCATTTTTTACTTTAAATTCTGCCAAAATTGCCTGGTTTATAACAGGATCTTTCAATTGCACTTGTATTGATTCTTTTAATACAAGCTGTCTACCTATACTCTCTGTCCTATTTGATTTTTCAAGTAGCCAGATGGGAACATCTTCCCATCTCTTTGACTTTTCATCCCCTACCTTTTTGGCTATATCATCCTTATTCTTTGATGTATCTCCAACAGTCAAATGTTTGATATTATATTCATCTTTCTTTAATGCTCTACTTATTATTAACTGTTTGCTTGCATCTTCTCTTAATCTTAATTTTTCCTTGTTTAGTAGATGCTCTTTTTCTCTTCTCATGATGTTCTTTTTTTCTTCATATTCTTTTTCTCTCCTGCTCCTTTCCTCCTGTTTCTGCTTTTCTATCTCTTCTTCTATCTTTTGTTCTTCCTCCAATTTTTTTTCTTTTTCTTGTTCCATCTGCCGTATTTTTGCTTCCTTTTCTTTCCACTCTTGTGCTTTCCTTTTCTTACTTTCTATTTGTTCTTTAATGATGGGGTTATATTTTTGGTAGGTCATAAAGGCTTTATATTTAGCCTGAATTTTTACAGCTGCATTATGCTGCAGTTTTAACAAACGTATTTTTTCTTTTTCTTGTAGATCTTTAAATCTTGTTCTTTCTTCTTCCATTTGTAAATGCAAGCTTTTAATAAACTCCTAAAGTAAAGTAAGATAAATAGTAGTCAGCATAGACTAAAGATGTTATTAAAATATAGGCTGAAAACAAATACTAAAATTGAAATCATAATGAAGATGCTATAAAATTCACTTAAAAGAACTAAAGTCATTTATTTTAAAGGGTATTCATCTTTTAAAATACTTGGGAGTTTTGATCATGTTAGTAAGTTTATATTCTAATATTATAGCTGTACTAAGTCACCCAGATATAAATTGAAGAATTCCTTGAAGATAGAAACCATATGAAATCAGAATGACACAGAGATAAAGCAAGAGAAACCACAAGCCAAAATTTGTGTAGGAGAAGAGGAATTCAAACTTTCTGAGGTGGGAGTTCTGATAAAGGAGACTCCCAGAGCTAGCACAGACTGCAGAAGCAGGGGACTACTGGGTGAGATTTATGATACCAGGAAGGCAAGGAGAACATACATATAAGCAATATGAAGGGGCGCCTGGGTGGCTCAGTGAGTTAAAGCCTCTGCCTTCGGCTCAGGTCATGATCTCAGGGTCCTGGGATAGAGCCCCACATCAGGCTCTCTGCTCAGCAGGGAGCCTGCTTCCTCTTTCTCTGCCTGCCTCTCTGCCTCTGCCTACTTGTAATCTCTCTCTGTCAAATAAATAAATAATCTTTTTAAAAAAATAAGCAATATGAAGAACTAGCCTAGTCACACATTTTATGCCTTCTCAACTATGGAGAGAGCTGATAAGCACATATTGCATTAAATGAGATCATTTGGAGTTAGGTGAGAAAAATGTTATTGTCACTAGAGTCCTAAAACAAAAGTAAACAAATCAACAAAATTCAGCAAATATTTGAGGAAATAACATAAAGGATGTGAGGCAATCAAAATAGTTCAATAAGCAGAAGGAAGAACTAGTTTCTGAGAAAAGAGAGCTATTAAACTAAAAAATTTACAAAAAAAAATTTTTTAGGAAAAATATGTTTAAATAAGAATAACTGCATTAAAATGAAAATGCAAGTGCTCAAATAAAAAAACATGACTCACTCAAACAAAAAATCAAAATAGACTGGCTTAAATAGGTGTTGGCTAAATAAAAACTTCCAAATTAGACACTTTCCTAGGACAACATACAAAATGACAAAGACATTAAATCTATGACAGAGACTTTAGGTATAAAGGGAATGAACACAGAAACTCCAATATGACTAGTAGGAGTAACAGCTAAAGACCCGAGAAAAATTGAAGGGAAAAAAATAATAGAAAAATATTTTCAGGGGCACCTGGGTGGCTCAGTAGGTTCAGTGTCTGACTCTTGATTTAGGCTCAGGTCATGATCTCAGGATCCTGGGACTGAGCCCTATGTTGGCCTCTGCACTCAGCGTGGAGTCTGCTTCAGGATTCTCTCTCTCCCTCTGCCCTCCTCCCACCCTGGTGCTCTCTCTCTCTCTCTCTAAATTAAATAAATACATCTTAAAAAAAAAAAAGAAAAATGTTTTCTAAACCAAAAAAAGGTCATAAGATAAAGAGTGGAGTTAACTTTTCACGCATACACACAGACAAACACACTGATACATTCACATGGATGGTAGCAATATTTCAGAACCCTAAGGAATTAAACTCCATGAAGGAAGCATTTTCCATTCTATCCACTGCTATACCTTGAACACTCAGAAGTGCCTGGCACAAAATGAGATATCAGTAAATATGTGCGGATAAATGTAAAATGTAAAAAATCCAAAGGCTTCAAAAGAATGTAAGGAATGAATATCAAATTTATAATGATAACAGGCAAAAATTTATAAATATGCAATGGAGTTATATCTTTAAATTGTTAAAACCAAATGGTAATAAATCTGGAGTCTATATGCCAGGAAACTAATTGCTTGGTTATTAAAGCAAAATAAAAATATTTTCGAGCGTACAGAGACTGAGAAAATTCGTTATCCAAAAGTGTTTTCAACAAGTATTTAGGCATACAGGAAATGAAAACGGACCAGAAATCAGGGGATGACTCAGGATTCGAAGAACACTAATGATCAAAGAAACCATTAACACTTAACACTTAAATTGTTTTGTTCCATTGTCTTCTTTCCATCATTTCACTTAAGAAGTCAACTATTAGTTTACTGTTGGTCCTTTTAGGTAATGTGCCTTTTTGTTCCAGCAGCTTTTATAACTTCTCCCCCCTTGTCTTGAATTTCAATCATTATACTATTAAATTCCCAGGTGTGATTTTCTCTGTATTGATTCTGTTTGGAGATCATTAATCAACTTTGAATGTTCAGACTGATTTTCTTTTAAACTATTTCAACTATCAGCTCTTTACCCATAATTTCTACTTCATTCTCTTTCTTCCTTCCTTCCAAGATTACTATTATACACATTTTATCTTTTCACTATATATCACATATTTCTTTTTTTTTTAAGATTTTTTTATTTATTTATTTGACACAGAGATCACAAGTAGGCAGAGAGGCAGGCAGAGAGGGAGGAGGAAGCAGGCTCCCCACTGAGCAGAGAGCCCAATGTGGACCTCGATCCCAGGACCCTGAGATCATGACCTGAGCCGAAGGCAGAGGCTTTAACCCACTGAGCCACCCAGGTGCCCTATGTCACATATTTCTTGTACTCTCTTTGCTTTCCAATTTTTCATCCTGTCTGTGCTTTAATTTGGATATTTTCTATTGACCTTGCTTGTTTCACTAATGCTCTCATCAAACAGATGCCCTGAATTTTTAATTTTATATGATGAACACTTCAACTCTATAATGTATATTTGATACTTCATTGTAGATTCTAGTTCTCTTTTCCTATCACCTCTCCGTTTAGCATTTTGCTATTATATGATAGTTATAGGTATTTTAATGGCTCTGCCAACTCTAACATTTGTGTTTACCTGTAGGTAAGCTACTATTGTCTTTTTTTTTCCCTTGTCATTCATCTGAACTGTCTGTTCACATGCCTAACCAACATTTTAATTTAAATATGCACAGTAGAGAAAATCATATTTTAATATATAACATTATTTTTTTAAAGATTTTATTTATTTAAGTGACAGAGAGAAACACAACAAGAGAGAGAACAGAAGCAGGGGGAGTGAGAGAGGGAGAAGCAGGTTTCCTCCCAAGCAGGGAGCCTGATGCGGGGCTCAATCCCAGGACCCTGAGATCATGACCTGAGCCGAAGGCAGACGCTTAACAACTGAGCCACCCAGGTGCCCCAATATATAACATTATTAAATCAATACATTGTACCTTTTAAATTTACAGTGTTCAATGTCAAATATATTTTTTTAAAAGGTAGTAAACCTTTTTTTATATAAAAATATGGATAGTAGGAGTGTGTTTATATAATGAAAAGACTTGAAAGAAAGACTAAGAAAGAGAATATGTTTAGCTGATACCAGGATTATAAGAAATTTTATCTACTTCATGCTTATACTTAAAATTTTATACTAAATCTTTGAGGTAAATAAACTTATAACTTAATAAATGTGTCATTAGAATGATCTTAAATTCAAAGGCATTATTTAACATATTCAGTTGTGTTCAAGAAATGATTTAACCTTTCATAACCATCTTCGATCATAAGAAATATTTATAATAGTATGTTTCCTCAAACCTTAAAAAATTGTAGAATTATAACTTTATATAGACATGTTCATTCACTAAACCAGTTTATTTTAATTTCTAGGACATTATATTTTAAGGAGAACTTCTGATGACTAATGAATATTTAAAGCTTTAGTAAATTAAATCCTATACCAGGTAGGCAGTATTATTTTAAAATGTCCATTTCAAGTGTAATAATCTATTTCAAATGAAGAATGATGATTGTAATGATTAAAAACAAGGAATAGTTACCTCATGCTCTTTAAATTTCTCTTTCCACATTTTCTCTTCTTTATGGAGTTCATCATTCATCTTGTCCTGTTCTTGCTGAACATATGGTAATACTGAGACATTACGTTCAAATATCAAAAAATATTATGTTCATTATATTCAATTCTGACAACCTATATTTATAAATAATAGTTAAAGATAACTCAAAAATAAATAAAATAAATAAAATTAAATAAAGATAACAACTCTCCCAATGATACTCTGTTATTAGTACTGGGATAACAACTTTAATATCAACCTAAAGGAGCACATAAACAATATCTAGGTTTCCCATTTTGAGCACATAAAGATGTTTGTAGCCTGCAAAAGTTGCTTTATTTATCTGAGTATGTTTATTCACATAATAAAATGCATTGGCTAGATATGCTCTTGGGTAATGCAAAACTTGCAAATAATAATGTTTGCAAGATGACTTTTGCATTACAATTGTTTTCTCCCCACACCATCCCATTTAATTCACATAATCCATCAGTTCGGTGGATAATGATTTTCTTGATTAGTATCTATTTTGTTAAGGCTCCGCAGAATAAACAAGATCAGTAAAATAGAATCTCTTTCCTCTAAAATTTTACATTTAATATGGGAACACTATTGTAAGTTCACATATTACTTCAAATTTGGCAGAATAAATTTATCACAAGAGAAGACTATAAAGGATCACAGTAGAAATAGGTGTTACAATTAGAAGATCATGAAAAGTTTCATATAGAAGATTGTATTTGAAGGCATTTATTAAATGTTTTCCGGCTTGGAAAATGTAACTCTGTTTTTAGGAAAATTAAAAGGTTACATTAGAGTTAAAGACAAAAAGTCAAGGAGTCACTGAAGGGATCAAAGAGGTAGGTATTAGAGAAGTCCATGTAAGAAGCAAGAAGGGCCTTCTGTATAGGGTGATGGGAGTGAGAACAAATACAAAGACAATGTAAACAGGAAATTGCTACAAACTGCCAAGTGCCTGGAAATAAAGGAACTAGAAATCTTTCTTTGGACATAATTTTATACAATGAGAATTAAGCAAAGAAATAACTTTAAAAAGTCCTTCTGGCAGCACTATGGTGAATGGGTTTGTGGAATACAAGAGCAAAGTACAGATAACTAGTGAATATAGTGAATATGCCAAGCTAGACATTAGGACACCCTGGACTACAGAGTAACAGCAGATAGGTGGGTGGATAAGACGATGGATAATATAACTATTAGAGGCAAGAGGATAATAAAGAGGAGGAAAAGCCAAAGATGGTCCTTATCTTTCTAGCTTAGACTATGATGACAGTGTAGATCATCAAAATGATGAATATTAGAGGAGAAGCACAACTCAGAGACAATGCCCTCAGTTTTAGACACATTAAGCTGAGTGTAAAGTATCTGTATGAGAGTTACATAGTTCATTTTTCTTTTTTGTTATAAATATAGATTTGTTTCTGAACAGCTATATAACAGATTTGTGTCTGTCAGCTATGAATGACATTATCAAGAGAGAAAGTATATGGGGGAAAAAAGGACAAAGGAAGAAATCCTTGGTAGTGCCATATTCAAGAAGAGAGAGATAGACACAGAGAAGGCTAACATGGACATAAAGGAGGAATTGCCAAACATGTAAGAGACTCAAGGAGGTGTGATCCCACAGAAGTCAAGGAAGAGAGAAATGGTCAACAATCAAGTTTTTACTGGCATAAAATGCTACAGAGGCCAAGATGAGGACTGAAAAAGAAAGTGTGAATATGGCAACTTAAAAGTCACTGGTTATTTTTGTCAAGAGCCATTGCATTTGGTGGAGTAGTGGTGATATACACCTCGTAGGTTTAGGATTCAATGAGAGATGAGGACATAAATACAACAAAACTACTCTTTAAGAAGACTTACTATGATAAGTAAAGCTAAAGAGAAGCTAAAATGAGACATATGAACAAACGTGATCTTGTGATTTTTCTTTTGTTTTATTTCTCGGATGGGAGAAAACTGAACATGCTTATAAACAATAAGAAAGGAGGAAGTTGATGGGGTTTTTCGGCATACAAGGTAAAAAAAAAAAAAACCAGGGGTAAACTGAAAAATATTATAGAGCAGAGAAGGGAAAGCTAACCTTAGTAGAAGAAATCTTTCTTACTGAGTGTAGAGCAAAGACAAGGAAAAAAGGTAGGGTGAATACAGAGGTTGGTGCAAACTAGATATAGGACTAGTAAGAGGAAGTTTGCAATTAATGCAAAAATGTAATGTGATCACTTGCCCATAATGAGGAGGGAGAAATTGGGTGGAACTGTGGAACTCTTAAGGAAAGAAATTTACAATAGCTTCCTATATCATTCCCCCAACAGCTAACAAAGGACACAGAAAAGCACTACTGAAAGTAAGTAAATTACATATTTATGACGCATCGTTATAAAATTATGGCATGGTCCCATTGGAAAAGTTTTAAGCCCCAAGGCATAACAAAGCATACATTTAGGAATTTATTAAAATATTTTAAACTATAATCTTATGATAAAGCACAAATTACTTTCAGAAACTAAGTTAGAATTCTTTGAAGGTGGAGCCCAGATATCAGATCTCTTTTGCATCACTGAAGCACATAGCTGAATGCTTTGCCATTGAGGTAGTCAAGAAATTTTTTATTTTAAAACAATTAAAAATGGCAACTTGGGTAGACAGAATTTAAAAGTCAGATGTTTTCTAAATCTGAAAACACCACTAACAATCAACAGCAATGATGCATTTCAGCATAAGACAACAAACACTACTCCTATAATCTAAATTATACTAAAGCTATCCTGGAATAAAGCTTCTGGCTTTTGGAAATGACCAATTAATCTGGTCTGTGTAAAGGAAAGCTAAGGATCCATAGTTCACTCTACTAGAAAAAGCCACAGCCAAACTGGGTCTACAGTATAATTGCTTTAAATTTATTTTCTACAATCAGGAAATGCAGTGCCCTCAACGCGGAGGGCTAGAATACACTGAACTGCCTAAGTGACCACATGTCAACGTTCTGTATATGTAACTCTCAAAACTACTAAGTGTGGTGATATGTAGGTCAATGTACGTTATGTTTAGTAATGTAAGACAGAGAAATCAGTCCCGCTTGTTATCTACACATTCTAACGATCCTGATGGCCATAAAGTAGGGTCCTAAAAATCCACCAGTTTCTCAATATACCACTACCATGACCTAAATGTATGGATTTCCTGGGGTAGGGTTAGGAGGAAACAGAAACAAAAACAACACAAAACTCCTTCACACTAAAAAATTTCTAGTGTCAGGAATTAGCTCAATTATGGGAGTAAGACACAGACCATTACCTACATGGGCGAACTGCTATAACCAAATATGTTTTATGTAATTGCTATATATTAGACCACAGAGCAAGGACATTTCACGATCAAGAAAATTCTGTTGTCTTCTTGTATGATTAGAAGGGTATGAAAAAGCAACATTTATCTTGTAAATATCGACCTTTCTAGGACAATCTTTGTAACTTCATTGACCCTAGGGGGCACCCAAGATCCAAAGTAACATGTGAAATTTCAATGAATTTTAATAAATTTTTAAATAAATTAAATTAAGTTTATGTATATAATCAAATAAATTTAAATAAATTTTTGAAAATAATAAATTTAAGGAAAACTAATCAAGAAGTCCATAGTAAATACTGTTACCACAGTCAATTATTTCAATTATTGAGTACTTAAACCCATAGAACAAAGCTCAATCTACACCATAATCTAAAATGATCAGTACTATTCAGAAGTAGTTACTGATTCAAAAAATGTCTAAAGAGCCCAGATATCCATCAACTGATGAATGTGAATGGACAAAGAAGATGATATATTGAGTAATATATTAATATTCCTTATACATATATATAAGGAATATTACTCAACCTTCAAAAGGCATGAAATCTTGCCATTTGCAACAACATGGATGGAACTAGAGGGTATTATACTAAGCAAAATAAGTCATTTAGGGAAAGACAAATACCATATGATTAACTCATATGTGGAATTTAAGAAACAAAACAGATGAATATAGGGGAAGGGAAGGAAAAATAAAATAAGATGAAAATAGAGGGTGCCTGGGTGGCTCAGTGGGTTAAAGCCGCTGCCTTCGGCTCAGGTCATGATCCCAGGGTCCTGGGATCGAGGCCCACATCAGGCTCTCTGCTCAGCGGGGAGCCTGCTTCCTCCTCTCTCCTCTCTCTCTGCCTGCCTCTCTGCCTACTTGTAATCTCTCTCTCTGTGTCAAATGAATAAATAAAATCTTTAAAAAAAAAAAAAAAAGAAAATAGAGAGGGAGGCAAACCATAAGAGACTCCTAACTATAGGAAACAAACTGCAGGTGGGGGGCGGATGGGGTAACTGGGTGATGGGCATTAGCACTGAGTGATATGCAACTGATGAATCACTAAATTCTACCTCTGAAACTAATAATACTGAATATTTAATTAACTGGATTTAAATTTAAAAATTTTAAAAAGAATGTATAAAAAACAAAAACAAAAATTAAAAAAAAAAGTTTACCTTCTGAATATTCTCTAATTTCTTCTTTTCAACTTCAAATTGTTTCATCCTGCAATGTCTCTTTTCTTCTTCTTCTTGAAATTGCTTTTCTTCTCTATCCCTTTGAGCTTTGAGAGTCTCTTTCTCCTGGTCTTCCAGTTTTTTCTGTTTATCTTGCCAAGCCTCAAAAGACTGCCTACATCTTTCTTCCACTTCACAGTATCCAAAATTTATATCAGCATCATCTGTATTCATGAAGAGAAACATTATTATTCTTAAAAGCAAGTCTCTCAAAACTGACCTAACGTAGAGTATGAAAGTAGTTTTGAAATGAAGAAATAAGGTCAATGTATTACCAAAGTAAAAGTGATAATATGTCAAAAAAAAAAGGCATTCTTGAATATACATAAAAATCCTATTGCAGTCATATACAAGGAAGTTCCACTTCAGTTAATAAAGAAATCACATAAATTGCCTTAACTATACCACAAAACTTAATATAAAAACATAAAGTCTGTGTGTGTGTGTGTGTGTGTGTGTGTGTGTGTGTGTGCGCGCGCGCGCGCGCACACGCACGCATGCTGCAGTTAAAGGAACATAGTTAAAGGATACTTAAAAGATACTTAAAAATCCAAGACTGGGGTGCCTAGGTGGCTCAGTCCATTAAGCCACCGACTCTTGCTTTTGGCTCATGTCATGATCTCAGGGTCCTAGGATCAAGCCCCACATCAGGCTCCCCACTCAGCAGGGCATCTGCTTCTCTCCCTCTCCCTCTGCCTCCCCCACTGCTCACTCTCTCTCTCATTCTCTCTCTCTCTCTAAAATAAATAAATAACTCTAAAAAAAAAAATCAAGCCTGGGTATATCTATTTCAGTCAGATATATAGATGGAAAAATTTTAATATATTTAAATCAAGTTAATTTAGGAGGCAAAAAAAACTATGAAAATATGAAGTTAAGTAAGTACAGTAAAGGCATAATAATTTTCAAATATCATAGTTGTATTTTTCTAAATGTCAAAAGAAAACTCTAAATTTTTTTCAGGGAACTATGGTCAATCACATAAAAATTCTCAAAAATATCATCGAGCAACTTAGCATACCTGGCAAAACATGTTTATCCACAGGCAAATCATGAGGATCAGGCTCTGGAATTGAATCAGGACTGCCACAATGGGCTTTATTTCTCAGAAATTCTTCTTTTTCTATTTCAGATAACATCTAAAAGGTTAAAGAATATCAATAATTAAAGACAGAGTAAAGCAATTATTTTAACAATATATCAAGCTTTATCTACACATATCTAGAATTTATTTACTTTCAATCTCTCTCAAATACAACCCTACAGTACACTAAAAATCTATTTCCATGCAAGCAGACAAGGAGACTGCATTTTACCCTCCTTGTTTTTCAGAATTCTAATCATTCTCTTGTATTTGTCCACAATATTCAAATAAACTGCTTGAAAATCTGTGGAATGAATAAGTCATGGGAATAAAAGGTAGAGCAT
Organism: Ailurus styani; assembly: GCA_002007465.1. NCBI lineage: Eukaryota > Metazoa > Chordata > Mammalia > Carnivora > Ailuridae > Ailurus > Ailurus styani. The sequence continues at coordinate 773,615 of LNAC01000002.1, forward strand.
TAGGAACATAGCCAATGATACTGTAATAGCTTTGTATGGTGACAGATGGCAGCTACATTTGTGGTGAGCACAGCATGATGCATAGAGATATTTTATTACTATGCTGTATACTTGAAGCTAATGTGACACTGTGTGTCAACTATACTCAAATGAAAGCAAAAAAAATTGCTTAAAAATCATTTCAAAGTGTTTCTACTAATGTTTGCTTTCTTCCTAATAAATTTCTATATTTCTTAACTCCAGTGATGGCTCACCATCTACAAACGGCTAATACACTCAGCATGTTTAAAAAACAGAACAATTCTCCACTTTAACCTGAATTATGCAAAAGTCATAATGTTTATGAATCCTTTCCCATAATTAGCCTTCTACCATATTCTAGTTGGAAAGATATAGGATATGTATTTCAGTGAAGTAGCAGTATGATAATTCAAAATTAATATTTCAAGTTTGTTACCAAGAGAGTAAGAGACGTATATATAAGCAATTTTCAAATTATGTTAAACATCTTAGAGAGCAAAGTAGAGTTAGGTAAAATTAGAGACAGTTAGGAAAATAAGATGTAAAATGAGTCCAAGATGCTGAGACTGTAGAAGAAATTTCTCAAATGTATTTCTGGAGGTTTTAACCAAAATTTACAGGCTCTCCCTTTCTCTTATTTCCTAAGGAATTTTTATATTTTATCTTCTTTTTTAAACTAACCTAAGATATTCTACATTTAAAATTTCCATGGGATATTTAAAGTCTCTGCTGGAACATAGTACATTCCTAACCAGGGTAATAAACATTATATTCATTTTTGTCCTTGGAGTTTTTAGGGAAAAAATATCACATAGTATAGTTCTGTTTTATCCACATTCATTTTAAATTCCCAATTACTGATGATTCAAATTACTATTTCTAATATTTTTAAACCAAAATTTGAATTTTTGTATATTACATGCCAGAGGAAAACATAAAGCCAAAAATGATTTGATTAAAAATAATTAAATTTTTAAGTTTTAATTGGTGAACTTTATCTTTTTTTTTAAAGATTTTATTTATTTATTTGTCAGAGAGAGAGAGCACAAGCAGGCAGAGTGGCAGGCAGAGGCGGAGAGAGAAGCAGGCTCCCCCCCAAGCAAGGAGCCCAATGTGGGACTTGATCCCAGGACCCTGGGATCATGACCCAAGCCGAAGGCAGCCACTTAACTGACTGAACCACCCAGGCGTCCCGATCTTTTTTTTTTTTTTTTAAGATTTATTTATTTGAGAAAGAGGGAGAAAGAGAGAATGCACACACTGTGCAGACGGGCAGAAGGAATGAGAGAAAGAATCTTAAGCAGACTTTGTGCTGACGTGTGGCTTGATCCCACAACACTGAGATTATGATGAAGGCCAAAACCAAGAGTCACCAAGAGTCAGACACTTTACAGACTGTGCCATCCAGGTGTCCCTACCACTGAACTTTAAATCAGTGAACTATCATCCTTCATAAGAAGGCAACGTAAATATCTAACTGTCAAATATCAGTCAAATATTGATCAGATACCTTTATTAATTGATCAGGATGTTCTTTGTGTTCAGTTGATAATTCTATCCTTAAATGCATGTGATTACTAGGAACAACTCCATAACTATAGCCTAGAGAAAGAAAAAATATTATAACTTTAAATATTAGAGCAGGACAAAGCATGTTTCGTTATCCTTTAATCTCAAATTCCATCATAGTAGGAAAATAATGAAAAATAAAGAACAGAGGAAATCTGTAATCTTTGTTCTAAAAATACAAATAACAAATTTATGAAGCACTCTCTTTCTAGACTGAAGTCTATTTTCCATGTACACAGTATAATGCTGTGCTTGATACTGCAGTGACACCTTGATTAGAAATCAATAAATGTTCAATTCTACCACCACAAACTAGCAATATAACTTTGCACAAGATATTAAACACACTTTAATAAAAGTATTAGTATAAAAAATTATAATTACTAATGTGAATGAAGTGAGATTTCGTTTCTGATTTTATGAGATTTTTTGAATTTTATTGTCCTTTTATCATCTGTGCAGATGTAATTAATTTTTTTTCCTTTTTCAGCTAATGTGTTCTATCATGGTAATCTTCCTTAACAGTAAACTATTGTTCACAGATGACTGTTTTCCTGGTTCACTAACTACTCACACCTATTTTGTCAGACATTACAAATTTTCTTCTTCAACACTTATTCACAGTCTCAGCGGCCTGCTTTCCCATGTGAGGGGCCGACAAAGCAAAAATAACATTCTCCAGATTCCTCTGAAGCTAGGTTTCTGAGGGTGATGAAGGTTCTGCCAATTGATACATTTGCATAAGTCTTTATTTCCATAAAAATATTATGTGTGAAGAGAGACAAGGAGTGGTATTTTCATTTTTCTGACCCAGATTATGATAGAAGGAGCTTTGGGCTGGAGATAAGAGTGTGTAGTAGAAGATTGACATCTCCAGATATCTTAATTATATCAGACAGCAGCTCTTTCTGCAACCCAGTTTAACGATGAGTGTGTGTGTATATTTTTTACACTTTGGACGTTCGGACTAGAGCGTATTTCTTCAATCCTATTAACAATTCTGTTATTCATTGGAATAACTAGTCTCCAAAGATGTCTCTTTCACACTTCCTGATATGCATATACTGTTTAGTTCCCTCCCACACAGAACCTGGGCTGACCCTGTGTAACCACCAGGATGTGATAGAAATGATGTTGCATGACTTATGGAACTAGATCATAAGAAGATTTACAAGGTTCCATATTAGTCTGTTGGGACTTTGTTGTGGCACTCCTCAGAATCCAGGTGCCATGCAAGCCATAGAGAGATAGCACAGGCAGGTGCCTCCAGCTGCCATCCAGGTGCCCCAGCTGAACTCCCACCCAACAATTAGCATCAATCGACAAGCATTTCAGTGGACCATCTTTGGAATTCCAATTCACTAAAAACTGCAGATGACTGTGTGCCTATTCAACATCCAACTGTTAATGCATACAGAAATCCAAGCAAGAATTGCCTAGCTAAGCTCAGTCAACCCACAGACCCATAAGAGATAATAATATATTGTTATTTTATTTTATTTTTTTTATTTTTTTTTAAGATTTTATTTATTTATTTCACAGAGGGAGAGAGATCACAAGTAGGCAGAGAGGCAGGCAGAGAGAGAGGAGGAGGCAGGCTCCCCGCTGAGCAGGGAGCCCGATGCGGGCCTCGATCCCAGGACCCTGAGATCATGACCTGAGCTGAAAGCAGAGGCTTTAACCTACTGAGCCACCCAGGCGCCCTATATTGTTATTTTAAACAACTCAGTTTGTTTTGCAGCAATAAATTACCAAAATATCTAACTTCTACCCATAAAAACAAAGACACAAACACCCCCAAAACCTTTCTGCCTAAAGCAGCTCAAGTAGCTCCTATCTACAAATGAGAGCCCTAACTAATATATCTACACTCATAAGTGAAATTAGCCTCTGGTTTCATATGTGTGTGTGCATGTGTGTGTGTGTGTGTGTTATGCTTTGTATTTGAAATATGCAGCTTTTTATAAATGAAATATTACAAAATATACGGACTTATTTACCTTTGATGGATTGTAGGAATTCAACTGTAAAATCATACTCACTTCTTTTTTTTTCTTTTTTTCAATCATACTAATTTCTAGTGACATTTGAGGAGACTTTTTCCACTTTCTTACCAGATTATTGATATAATCATGTTTTCCACTTTTTCAACCAATTTTGATCATTTGAATTTTCTTGGAAAAAATATTCTATTCATTGAGATTATCATACTTATTTGATCAGGACTATACATGAGATCTCATAATTTTCTAAACCACTGCTATAATTATAGTTATATATCTTTCATGTAACTAATTTTCTATAATTGTGCTTTCTTTCATTTTATTCTTAATTAGACTATATAATTGCCAATATATTTATAATACATTTTCATTGCATAATTTTTAGTAAATATACACAAACAAATCATTAATATTCCCTATAACTCAACTATAGATAATCACTGCCAAAATTTGAAGCATCTACATAGAGTAAGTCTTTACATATCCATTCACACAGGTGCTCAGGACAAAAAGTCTTAGAGTCAATTTCCTCTCCTCTTCTCATTCCAACCTATCAATAAATACTTTTGGTTCTTTTTACCTTAAAAGTGGTTTCTAGAAGGGCACCTGGGTGGCTCACACGTTAAGCGTTTGCCTTTGGTTCAGGTCATGATCCCGTGGTCCTGGGATCGAGCCCCACATTGGGCTCCCTGCTCAGTGGGAAGCCTGTTTATTCCTCTCCCACTCCCCCTGCTTGTGTTCCCTCTCTCTCTCTCTCACTCTCTCTGTCAAATAAATAAATAAAATCTTTAAAAAATGGTTTCTAGAATATGACTATATTTCATCATTTCTACTCCAATCACTCTCATTCCCAACCATACTATTTTTTTTTAAGATTTTATTTATTTATCAGAGAGGGAGTGAGAAAGAGCACAAGCATGGGGAGCAGCAGGCAGGGGAGAAGCAGGCTCCCTGCTGAGCAGGGAGCCCAATATGGAACTTGATCCCATCTAAGCCATCTTTTTTAGTAGATGTTTTTGGATACACTGAGACCTATTGAACATTTAGGCTGTTGCCATTTTTCATTATAAACCAAGCCATGGTTAATTCTAATTAAATCTTTGATCATTCTATTATTCTTAGAATAATTCCAAGAAGTAAATTTGCTCAGTTGCAGAAAAATTGTTAGGCTTCTGATGTAAATTATGTTTTTCTCCAAAATAAATGTACATAAACTGATACTTCTAAAATATTCTTATGACTAATTTTCTCTTCTTTAATGCAAAGTAAAGATGACCCTTGAACAACATGGGGGTTAGGAGTGACAAGCCCCCATGCAGTCAAAAATCTGCATATAACTTTTGGTTCCCCAAAACACACCTACTAATAGCCTACTGTAGACCAGAATGCTTACTAATAACATAAACCGTCTATTAATGCATATTTTATATATTATATACTGTATTCATACAATAAAAGTTAGACAAATGAAAATGTTATTAAGAAAATCATAAGAAAGAGAAAATCCATTTACAATACTGTACTGTAAAAAATCTGCACATAAATGACCCATGCAGTTCAAACCTGTGTTGTTCGAGAATCAACTGTAATAGTGTCTGGTTTTAATTAGGACTGGTAAGCAAACTGTTGGTGGCTAGTATTTATTGGACATATAAAGAAAGTAGTAAGGAAAAAAATTAATGGGCTAAATTAAACAATCCAGCATATTATAGATATTATACTAGAGAGAAATGCACATACATATATATAACAACAGCTAAGAACTTCAAGCAGTATATTTTTCTAAATTATAAATTATTCAAGCCTACAAACTGTCAAACAGATAAAAACTGTACTTCAAGAAAAAAAAAACTACCTACTTAAAACATCAGTATCTTCCAAGTCCTGAAGAATGAGCTCTTCAACAGTTTTGCTCTTATTCTTTATGATATTAATACAGTGAAGAACTGACTCAGGTAATTCATCCAAATCCTAAAATTTTTTTAAAAAATGAAAGAAACTGTTAAATCATTTATTAAAACTATGTATCAAAAATTTGGTAAAATTTTTCATATACTAAAACTTTGAGCAAGATGAGTAAATCAGTTCAAATAAGTATATTTGGTTAAAATTTGCTTTTCATTTTCAGGTGACTATAAAGTACATCCATGATTCTGTTGTCTTTCATATCCAAATGAAGAATTTCAGAATTTTTTGTCTCACTTGAATTAGCTATGGATAAAAAGACATGATAATATACAAATTATAACTTTCTAAAAGTAATACGTGGCTTATTACATCCTAACTAAAAATGGAAGTATAATTATCCTTCGAAACATAATAAATGAGGTTTCTTTGGAAAAAAGCTTAGTGGAGAAAATTTTGAAAAAGCAAAACAAGAAATTTGACTTGTTTGATACTTAATAAAAAACTAAAATAGGGTAAAAATTAACAGAATAATGGAAAAGAATAGAGAGCCTTGGATAGATTATATGTATAACTAAACATATACAAAAGATAAGACAAATCAATTAAGAAGTGGTAGATTATTTATCAAGTGACATTAATAATATTAACTAAATATGTGCAGGAAAGTTTCTATTTAGATCTATATTATATAACATACTTGAAAATAAATTCCCATTAGTTTAAGGATTTTGATGTAAAAGAATGACTGTGAATAAATTTTCTAATCATATAAACATTGGGGGAAATACACAAAAGAAAAGATAATAAATTTGATTTCCAAAAAATAACTATTTCTATAGGTCTAAAGATTCCACATAAACTTTGCTTTTCATGTGTATTTAATAACATTAAAAAACTCATCATTTAAGTTAAAAAAGCAGGATACAAATAAATAGTTCTATGTATAATACCGGTTTTGCAAAAAAATGCACATATATACATGTGAAATTATAAGTGACTTGTATTTTCAATGTACTTTTTATATTTAAATATCTAACAATACCTTGTTTAAAAGTGATCCTAAAATTAAAAAATGAGATAACGTAAAGAAAAACTGAGAAAAGTAGTGTTTATCCCACAAAGTTTACTCCAGTTAAAAGGCTCTTAAGGGCGCCTGGGTGGCTCAGTGGGTTAAAGCCTCTGCCTTCGGCTCAGGTCATGATCTCAGGGTCCTGGGATCGAGGCCCGCATTGGGCTCCCTGCTCAGCGGGGAGCCTGCTTCCTCCTCTCTCTCTGCCTGCCTGTCTGCCTACTTGTAATCTCTCTCTCTCTCTCTCTGTGTCAAATAAATAAATAAAATCTTTAAAAAAGGGGGGGGGCTCTTAAAAGCCCAGCATTTAACACTTACTGTATCACTATCATCACTCTGAATGTCTGATTTTGAATCACTATCAACATCATCTTTTTCTAATGAAGAAATGCTGATTTTATCCAATTCAGCTTCTATTTCTTCTTTGAGCTTTGTATCGTCATCATCACCATCATTTTCCATCATCCTTTGTAATAAACACAGAACCATTTAAAGAAAATTGAAGAGGATAAAATGAGTAAAAACTATGGCTTGTTTAATATATCATACCAATCCAACATGTTCTGTGTAAATACATTTTCATCTAGGATGCCTTCATCATATCTTATTATGGTTGTACCATATATTAAAGAATATTGTTTTCTGTCTCCATTAATTCATTAGTTCTTTAATGTTTGACTACGAAATGGTCAACTCTAACAATATGCTCTTAATTCTCTAAGGGAAAAGTCACATGGAATGGACTGTCTTGGCTTCCTGAACCAAGAAATGTCACAGTTAAATTCATCCTCATGGAAATAATTGAGGGTGAAATATCTCTGAACAGCTTGAATATTCAAACATTAGAATACCCGTAAGAAAAAAAAAGAATACTCGTTAGAGAACAACCTAAGTCTATACGTGGGACAACATATGGTTAGTTTCCACTCATTAACTCATAGCTGTTAATTTTTACTATAGCCATATGTTTTTAACAGCAATAATATGTTGTAAAAAATGGATAATATGTGGCTTATAAGACCAATATTTATATTATTTAAATCTTTAATGCTTGTGATGGATATGGATCAAGCAGTACATTACAGTGTATCTTCATATAGTCATCACCATCTTCAACCACAATTAGCTTCCACATACTGAGTATTTGTAACAAGCCAGACACTAGAAGACACTGTGTGATTGATAATCATCAGAGCAAATGAACAGATATAAGGTCATTATAGTCATTGTATTGATAAGAAAACCAAGGTTTGAAGAGTTTACTTAACTTCATATAGTTATTATGCTAATAAGTAATGAGGATAGGGCCTTAATTGAGAGATCCTGAATCCAAAACCAGTACTTTTCCCACCATGAAATGGTCTCCGAACTTAGTCAAGCTCTTCATCTGCCCAGCAATCCTTCTGAATACCCCCTAGACCAACAGTTTTCAAACTGCAGATGATAATCCATTAGTGGATCAAGACATTAATTCAGTGGCTCTTCATCATAAACTTTTAATGATGGAATAGGATAGGAAAAATTAAGGTAGGTCATAAAATAAACTATAAGTGTTCTATATATTAAAGATAAAGATTGGGGCGCCTGGGTGGCTCAGTGGGTTAAAGTCTCTGCCTTCGGCTCAGGTCATGATCTAAGGGTCCCGGGATTGAGCCCTGCATCCAGCTCCCTGCTCAGCAGGGAGCCTGCTTCCTCCTCTCTCTCTGCCTGCCTCTCTGCCTGCTTGT
>LNAC01000002.1:781932-799716 GCA_002007465.1 Ailurus styani
TCTCTCTCTCTCTCTCTGTCAAATAAATAAATAAAATCTTTAAAAAAAATAAAATAAAAAAATAAAGATTGTTTTGAAAAAACTTTTGTTTCGATTGTAGGTGGGTGTATATGTATGCATGTGTGCAAGAGCTGCAGTGTAATGTGTAATTTGTTTTACTGTGGGTCTTGGTTTAAGAAAAAAAAGTTTGAAAAATACTGTACTCGTCAAATATTATTTTATTTTCCAGATTATTCCAAACTTTCATATTTTCCTGAAGTCCCTGACCTTTCCAGTGCTACCTTCTTGACCCTTCCTTCTTTCTTTCACTCATCTCAAAATCAACTTTTTGGGAGCCTACCAGGTACGTTAACAGCAGTGCTAGGTGCTATTGATTAAATAAGACAAGTAGCCTGAATTCATAGTTTATAATCTAGTTAACAAAGAAAATGAAACACCCTCATTTTCCTATTTCTTTTCCTGAAATCTTTTCATATTCATCTTACTTGGAGAGGAACCCCTGTAATCTTCTGCCTATTCTCTGAATCTGACAATTTTTCACCTACTGAACTGTGCTCCATCCACTAAGCCTTTCTGTTTACTGCCTCGCCATATTTATTCTGCTTGCTTCTCTTCTCTACATAAACACAACCACTTCACTCCCATCCAAAAAACAAAACAAGACAAAACCCTGTGCCTGTCTTTCCTCTAGTTATATATATCACATACCTTTCTTTCACATATAAGTGATTTAATTGGATTGATCTCCATGTATTGCCTATATTCTGGGGCACTTATCCCAGAAAAATGAAATTTTATGTTCACACTAAAACTTGTACATGAATATTCACAACAGTTTTATTCATGACAGCCTCAAACTGGAGACAACCAAAATGTCCCTCAGTAGGTGAATGGTTAAACCATTTCTACTACATCCATACCACATAATACTACTCAACAATAAAAGCAATGGATATTGATATATGTCACAATACCGACAAATCTCCATGAATCCCTAGGGAACTATGTTAAGCAAAAAGCCCAAACCAAAAGGTAACATATTACATGATTCCATTTATATAACATTTCTTAAATGACAAAATGACAAAATTTTATAAGTGGAGAACTGATTAGTAATTCCCAGGAGTCAGGGGTGGATGGAGTTGGAGGAAGGTGTTTATGGTAATAAAAGGGCAACAGTAAAGATTCTTGTAGCATTGGAGCTGTTCAGTATCTTGACTGGAGTAGTAGAGAAGTGTGCATATTCGGATGATAAAAATTGTATATAATACACACAATTGGTTACAAATAAAATGGAGGAAACCTCAGTAAGATTAGCAGACTGTACCAATAAAAGTGATACCCAGTGGGAAATACTGGACAGTGTAAAAGGGCTATTTCGGCATTATTTCTTAAAACTACATTTTAATCTACAATTATCTCAATAAAAAATTAATTAAAAAATCCTAAATACTACAGAAAGTTAAATAGATTATGATGGATTCATAGAATGGAATACTATACAAATCTATTTAAAAACGGGTATATTTGCTGTGGAAAGGTAGCAAAGAAGAAATAATTGAAAAAAGGCACATGGTAGAAAAACATGCAGAGTAACTATATACACATACGCATACTTTTTTTAAACACCGAAATCTTCTGGGAGACATAGGGGAACTTTTAATTTTCATTTCATACCTTTACACTGAGCGATTTTTTAAGTCATAAATATGTACTACTTCTGTAATTCTAAAAGCTAGTTTAAACAACTTTACCCATCATCTTCCTCCTCCAAAAGAAAACAAAACCATAAACAGAAGCAGTGTAAAATACTATCCTGTTATCAAACTTAAAGTGCAATTCAAAAGATTTGCTAGGTAGGAAAGTTAGATTTAAAAAAAAATGTAGCTATAAAGCAGAATGCACAGGTACACAAAACTTTATGTAGAGAGCAGGGTAAAGGTAAGAGTCGTTTCCATTATGTGTTCCTCTCTGATCACCAACTGGCCCTTTAGATCAGCCCTTTCCAATTACATATGTAAACACATATGTGATTTTAAATTTGCCAGTAGCAATTTTTTAAAAAGTAAGGAGTAACAGGTGAAATTAGTTTTAATAATATATTTTATTTAACCCATTATATCCAAAATATTATTTCAACATGTCGTCACTATAAAAATCATTTATTATTAAGATCAACGTAAAGAGCGTATTTTTTTATTTTGCATACTCATTCTTCAAAATGTGATATATATTTTACACCTACAGTACATTTCAATTTGGACTGGCTGCATTTCAAATCTTCAGCAGCCACCTAGTGGTTAGGTTACGGGGTAGGACAGGGCAGCGCTAGATGTATCCCACCGTAAATGGTCGACAGTAAACTCCTTCAAGTTGGTAATAAGTCACTTGGAGTTGGCTAAAGCCCAAAGTGGGAAATCTTAAAGAACTCTCCTTTCAACTGTAGTTTTTCAATTATAAACAAAGGGAAGGGAATCTTTAAAAGGTAACGATAGATCATTTTAAAACGAGGAAAGAAAGGAAGAGGGGAATGGAGGGAGGGATGAAAGGAACTCTCATTTAGGGAGGGAAAAACGGCAATTATCGAAAGCTCCCTAATCCTAAGAGCGGCTACGTTTTGGGTGAGCTACAAAATCTCCAAAAGCTAAAGGAGCCAGGGCTCCGCAGACTCCAGCAGCCACCCGCTCAGCCCGCGGCCCCCAGACCGTCGGCCCTAACGCCTGGCCTTGGCAGAGAGGGGCCTGGCTCCGTCTGCGCCCCCAGCTGTGTCTCGCGCCCGCGCCACCAACCCCGGGCTGGAGGGACCCCGGCTCACCCACCGGCGGCGAAATCCCTAGGCTTGGTTGGAAGACGGCGCCCAGAGCCTCCAAACAAACTGTAACCACGACAACAGCCAATCCCAAAGAAGACGCACGGGTCTTTTCTTACCGGTGCCCCAGTAGGACAAACTATCTCCGCTCGCAATGGGCCCGAATGCTGCATCTCAGGAGCTGAATGAGGAGCGTGTTTTCCAGGTAGACTTTAATATTTAAATGCCTTGGGAAACAATTTAGTGAAGAAACGACATTTTGCTACATTTACCCAAGGAAAGGTGGCCTGACCTTTAAATTGTTTCTGATCTATCTATATTTATTACTTGCAATTAGGGAATGTTCATTTGTCCACGTATAAAAAATGTTCATTCCACCAAAGCTTAATCTTTAATAGTGATTTGTGGGGACTGAAGTATGGAAGAGAAGCCAGTAAATTGCTTGCTTTCTATGACAACAATTTATTTTTAAAAAGACAAATAAATACAACAATTATCACTCAGTGCCCATCAAAAACCTCCAAGTGTATAGGGTGTAAATTTTTAAAAATTATTTTCTGAAATATGTTTTACTGTAAAATATTGACAGTGACACCCATTGTTTTAACATAAAATTTGAATCTTAAGTATATATCATGCTATTTAATTTTAACTTAAAAATTCGTCTAAGTTGGGTGTCTGGCCTGGGTGGCTCAGCATCTGCCTTCGGCTGAGGTTATGATCCCAGGGTCGTAGGATCAAGTCCCACCGGGGCTCCCTGCTTATCAGGGAGCCTGCTTCTCCCTCTCTCTCTGCCTGCTGCTCTGCCTGCTGGTCCGCTCTCTTTCTCTCTCTCTCAAATAAATAAATAATATCTTTAAAAAGTTCATCTAAGTTCCTTTACTTGTGGAGCAAGTACATAGTGTACAAAATGTGAAATTTATTTTAGTTAATAACAGATAGTTCTGTTTAATTTTTTAAGTTTGCAAAGTATTAAATTCCAAGAGGAAGTGGCTAAGCATAATTGTAAAAGATATCTGACATACAATAAACTAAAAGCAAACATTTCCTTTGAGCCTTTGAAAAAAATAGACTATTTCCTGGTAACAATTAACATCACATCAACATAAGAATTAATAATATAGAATGAGAAATAAGTAGATTTTTTTATGTTAAAAAAACACGTGTTAGTACCTCACTCAAAGACAATGATTTTCAAAAGTCAACTAGTTCTGCTTTCAAATCTAATTAAAATTTAGGATATTTTCATTATCAAAGTCCATGCTCAAGTGCCATTTTTTCTTTCTTTTCTTTTTTCTTTTTCTTTCTTTTAAAATGCTCAGGCTGGGACACCTGGGTGGCTCAGTCAGGTAAGCATCTGCCTTCGGCTCAGGTCATGATCCCTGGGTCCTGAAATTGAGTCCAGAATCCGGCTTCTTGCTCACCAGAGAGCCTGCTTCTCCCTCTGCCTGCTGTTTCTTCCCCTGCTTGTACATGCGCTTTCTCTCTCTCTCTCTCTCTTTCTCTCTCTCTCTCTCTCTCTCTCTCTTTCTCTCTCTCTCTCTCCTGACAAATAAATAAAATCTTTTAAAAAAGTAAAAAATAAAAATAAAATGCTCAGACTAGGGACGCCTGGGTGGCGTTGAGGGTCCCACTCTTGGTTTTGGTTCAGGTCATGCTCTCAAGGTGGTGAGATGCAGTCCCCCCACCCCCAAGTTGGCTTGAGACTCCCTCCCTGTCCCTCTGCTCCTCCTTAAATAAATAAATAAATAAATAAATAAATAAATAAATAAATAAATAAATAAATAAATAAATCTTCAACAAAATTTAAAAAAATAAAATCTCAGCAAAAAAACAAATAAGTAAATAAAAATAAATAAGTATAATACTCAAGCTATTATATTATGTTGAAATTCACACAAAAATCTTAAAATTAATTTTATTTGTAATTATGAAATAATTCAGGCTTTTCCTACAGAATATCAAATCCGTTAGTAATCAATTAATTTCCAGAACTAATTTTTTTTAATTTATTTGACAGAGAGAGAGAGATCACAAGTAGGCTGAGAGGCAGGCAGAGAGAGAGAGAAGGAAGCAGGCTCCCTGCTGAGCAGAGAGCCTGATGCGGGCCTTGATCCCAGGACCCTGGGATCATGACCTGAGCTGAAGGCAGAGGCTTTAACCCACTGAGCCACCCAGGCGCCCCCAGAACTAATTTTTTTTTAGAGATTTTATTCACCTATTTGAGAGAGATTGAGAGCATGAGCAGGGAGGAGGGGCAGAGAAAGAGGGAGAAGCAAACTCTCCGCTGAGCAGGGAGCCCAATGTGGGACTTGATCCCCAGACCCTGGGATCCTGACCTGAGCCAAAAGTTGACGCTTAACTGACTGGGCCACACAGGCATTGTCCAGAACTAATTTTAAATTAGCTAAATTAGTAATCAGCTTTTTTGAAGATGATGTCTAAATTGCTTTTTTTCTTAAATCTTACCTTGTCAAACAAATTGATAGCAAAAAAGAAAAATATTGAAAGTTCTGAAGATAGTTTATGGTGCATGTTACTACATCTCTTATATTCTTGTTATTTTTTTACTTTGGGGGAAAACTGACAATTCTATCAATTAGTCATAACTTAGTTATCACTAATTAATATTACAAATTAAGGAACAATATACAATAACTATCTCATATAGTTACAGATTATAAATCAATCTAACTTGAAACTATTGTTTAACTGTGCAGCATTTAGCATAAGTTTATTTAATTGAAGTCTTCCTAGATATTATAGCCTAAAATTATGTCAGTTTGTCCATAACTTTTTAACCTGAGTAAGTTTTTTTTCTTTTTCTTTTCTTTTCTTTTTTTTTAAGATTTTATTTATTTATTTAACAGAGAGAGAGAGATCACAAGCAGGCAGAGAGGCAGGCAGAGGAGAGGGGAAAGCAGGCTCCCCACTGAGCAGAGAGCCCAATGCGGATTCAGTCCCAGGACCCTGAGATCATGACCTGAGCCGAAGGCAGAGGCCTAACCCACTGTGCCACCCAGGCACCCTTTTTTTCTTTTTAATAAGTAGTTTTCTCTTCATTAAGTTTTAAAAGATTTTCTTTATTTATTCATGAGATACAGAAGGAGAGAGAGAGGGAGGCAGAGGCAAAGGGAGAAGCAGACTCCCGGAAGAGCAGGGAGCCCGATGTGGAATTCCATCCCAGGACCCCAGGATCATGACCTGCACTGAAGGCAGACACTTAATCAAATGAACCATCCAGGCACCCCTCTTTTCATTCAATTTTGATCTTATTTTGAAAATTATCAGGCGTAACTGGGTGGCTCAGTCATTAAGCATCTGCCTTTGGCTCAGGTTATGATCCCAGAGTCCTGGGATTGAACCCTGCATTGGGCTCCTTGCTCCATGGGAAGCCTGCTTCTTCCTCTCCCACTCCCCGTGCTTGTGTTTCCTCTCTCACTCTGTCTCTCTCTGTCAAATAAAAAGATAAAATCTTAAAAAAAAGAAAAAGAAAATTATCTGCAAGTCTGGTTGGTTTATAGCCTATTGACCTAACACAATATATTTCCTTTACAGAGCACATAATATTTATTGAGGACATGGAAGGAGGAAAGATAACTGTTTGTTCCTCTGACACCTGACAAGAATAAGATTTCTTTGAAAATGTTAGTTAGGTGATGAGATGACTTTAATTTGAAAACATTGTTCAACAGTTGTCTTATTTTTTATATAGCAGTGATATAATTTAAATATCCCAGAATATCATTGTGAAGCTCAAACAGCTGCCTAGCAGATGTTTTATTTTCTTGAGGATGACTATTGTGTGTAATATTTTTAATATGTGACCTACAGTGCTGGATTCTTAGACCTCTGCTCCTCTTTCTCCATTTAAAGACTGTCCCAAACTCTCAAGGTCCTTCTCTAACCCTTTTTGTGCTCTCTGAAGCTCCCATGACCACCAACTTGAGTCCATCACTTTCCTACAGTTCCCATCCCATTTCCCAACCTCATGTGCTCCTCCCTTGTGTACAATTACTATACTATCACAAGATTAATAGGTAACATTTAGCCAGGTACTGGACTAAGTGTGTTCCAAACATGACCTTGTTTGATTTTCACAGTATCCCTTTGAAGTGTGTGTTCCTCTACTCTACATTTCCAGGTGATGACCCAAGCTCTACTCTACATTTCCAGATGATGACCCTGGAGGCTTGCGAAGAGTAGCAAGAGAGTGGCTTATATCTATGAATTTGAATCTCAGCCCTGCCACATGTTAACTAGGTGAACTCAAGAACATTATTTCACCTTCCTGAATCTCTTTTGTCATTGGTAATACTGGGGATAATAGCACAGTCACATATCGTAGAATATGGCATAATCTTAATAGCCCAAGTAGTTAAGTTCTATAGACCTGAGTCCCGGTTTTATTTTGGTTTCTTTCTAACATCCCATTGCTGGCAATTCTACTTCCTACTCTATCTCTCATATCCTGGTACTGTTCTCCATCCCCATAACTACGTTGTAGTTTAGACAACATTATTTGTTGTGAACTAATACATTAGCTTTGTAAAGTAGCTCCCTTTCTTGGGTTTCTTTTCTAATTTGACTCCCACTCTGATGGCAGAAATATGGTTCTCCATTACCTGCAGAAGAATAAAAGCGAATTCTTAGCAAAGCATATCTGATCTTTCAAAATCCTTACTGGGTCTGTTTATCTAGCCTTGTTTTTCATCTCTTGACGTTCTGACCCACGCTCCCATGCCCTTCACTGTAAAGCTTGTGAGCACAGTGTTCCATCTGCCATGAAATCTTCCTATATCTACCCCATTTTTGTCTGATCGGGACCTTCTTAATCAACCTTTAAGGATCAGCTCCAATTCGTCTTCTCTCAAATTCCCCAGTTCCCCTTATTCCCTGTCCCCACACCCCCAACACATAATTCGAAGCGGACCACAGGTTTTAATATTTGATTTCTTGACAGGTTATTTATTCATTTCTGTGTTCCCATCTCCTGGCAGTTAGAAGGAATTTAAAAAACAGTAACGAAAAGTAATTAGGCTACTATTTAACTAGTGAAATATGACATTTGTGAATGGTGAATTATTGTAAAGTGTCCTTTCCTATGTCACTTATACTACTAAAAATATCTGTTATTGGACCATTAATTACCTAATCAGGGAATGAACAAAAGAAATGCCACCTCAGGACCTTATCTGATTAAGTTAAAAACAAATTCTTTGTCTAGAGCAAAATAACAACAACAAACCAAGACAAAACATAGTTCTTCCACACTACAAATATTTACATAGGAACTGCACTAACTTATTGTGTATCTTTGTGTTAGCACCTCTTTATTTTCATTGATGTTGTTTCCAGTATGTGGTTCTTGTGACTGAAAAGATCAGCACATGACCATCTCCTCTTCTCATTTTGTGCAAATATGGCTATGGACTTCCTTGACTAGTTGCTTAGACACCCTGTTTGTTGTGTTCTAACTCTTTAACCTGAACTTCTTCCTATGGTCTGAACGTTTGTATTACCTCAAAATTAATATGTTGGGGATCTTATATCCAATGTGATGGCATTAGAAGATGGGACCTTTAGGGGTTGATTAGGTCATTGGGGGGGATCCCTCTTGCATGGGATTAGTGCTCACAAATGAGATCCCACAGAGCTCCTTAGCCCATTTCACCACCGGAAGATACAAGAAGTTTGAGACCTGGAAGAGGGTTCTCACCCACATATGCTGGTACCCTGATTTCAGACTTCTAGCCTCCAGAACTATGAGACATAAATTTCTGGGTTTTATTCCTTAAGATTTTATTTATTTATTTGACAGAGAGATTACAATTAGGGAGAGTAGCAGGCAGAGGGAGAGGGAGACAGAGGGAAGGGGAGAAGCAGGCTCTCCACTGAACAGGAAGCCCAATGTGGGGTTTGATCCCAGGACCCTGGGTTCACGACCAGACACTTAATTGACTGAGGCACCCAGGCTCCCCATTTCTGTTGTTTCTAAGCATCCTAGCCTGTGGTAGTTTAGTATAGCAGCTCAAAAGGACTAAAACACTGCTGTTTTGAAGTTACCATGAACAGCTTTCTTACCAAGTTGGCTGACTTTGAGAGTATTGCATTCTTATCATACAACACTATTTTAGAAAATTATTTCTCTACTGATTTCCATGAGATCATGGTTTGATTACATACTCACTATGTAAAAGTCTGCATTAAAAAATTCAAATTCCTGGGCGCCTGAAGGCTCAGTCGGTTAAGCAACTGCCTTCAGCTCAGGTCATGATCCTGCAGTTCTGGGATCGAGTCCCACATCGGGCTCCCAGCTCCATGGAGAGTCTGCTTCTCCCTCCGACCTTCTCTCTCATGCTCTCTCTCACTCTCTCTCTCAAATAAATAAATAATCTTCAAAAAAAATTTTCAAATTCCTAATTACATCATTCTTTACTGTCAAGCATCTGCTCACTTTTATCTGCAGTCAATCCCCTCTTCCCCTCTCATTCTTTTCCATGACATTAGCTCCTTGTGGATAATTCCCAAATCTGCGTAACTTATTCTATTTACCTGCATTCCATTTCCAGTGCTTAACCACAAAGATATCTTCTACCAACTCAAACTCATCTATTAAATATGAAATATATGAGGGGCACCTGGGTGGCTCAGTCAGTTAAGCATCTGCCTTCAGCTCAGGTCCTGATCCCAGGGTCATGAGATCAAGTCCCACAATGGGCTCCTTGCTCAGCGGGGAGCCTGCTTCTCTCTCTCCCTGCTTCTCCCTCTGCCTGCTTCTCCTCCTATTTGTTCTCTCTTTCTGTCTCTTACAAATAAATTAATAAAATATTTTTAAAAATAAAAAAACATGAAATATATTTTTTCAATTTTTCCCAATTTTTCTATTGTTAGTGATTATCATTATTCTTTTTTTTTTATTTTTCCATCCTACAGTAATCCTTCTGATTATCTTTAATTCTTTCTTTTCCGTAATTAGGCATATTGAAACTGTATCTAAGCACTCTTTTTCTCCCTCTTTCTCTTACAATGCACTTTCCTAACTGTTGGGCATTTTGTTTGGCTCTTCTCACCCTACTTCACTTCTTTCCTTCATGTTGGGCACATAGTTGATTCCACCTCTGGCTGACACCTGCCATGTGACTTAGTGTGTACCAATGAGATATGAGCAGAAGAGAAGTGGGTAACTTTCACCTCACTTGCTTAAAAGATGCTTGCCTGAGTTTGCTAATCCTCCTTTCCTGTCTGGTGGCTATACAGGATGACACCATGAGGAAATTTGGGAACCAGATATGGAATAGGCTGAAGCAAGCCTCGAGTCGCTAAGATGATCTCCTAGAAGAGAACCAATTACCCACCTTGGACTGAAAAAGAAATAAACTTCCGTTTATTTTTGTAGGTGGCTCCTTTAATAAAGCATGTTAGCTCTGATTCTAACATGCTAATTCTTACCAAATCAACAGTTAAGTCTATGCCTTTCAGTACTTCACACTAGAGTTCCTGGAGTGTTCTTGTTCATTACTCTACTTTCTCCTTCTCCTTCACAGAGGCCCAGGACTTTGGCCCTAAGAACTTGTTTGGGCAATAGGAGAGCGTCACAACTTTTTCATAGCCTGAAGTAAATAGATTTGAAGCCAAAATTATATATCTACTGTATCCTAGGGAGAAACCGAAATAAAAATCAGTCAGTCTTGTTCCATCCAAACAGGCCAGACACTGGAAGAATCTAAGAAAAGGCTGGAGGACAGAAACTGGAGAACCCAAATGGCAGTAGGGGACTTCAAAGCAGAGGGTGGGAGACAAAGCCTGGAGAGACTCCTTTGGCTAGGAAGAAAAGCCATGGTGTTTTAGGGGAGGAATGGGGCTTTGGGTCAGACTAGAGAGGGGAAGTGCACGGAAGAAGAGCCATGGTGTTTTAGGGGAGGAATGGGGCTTTGGGTCAGACTAGAGAGGGGAAGTGCACAGATTCTAGCCTAGACATCTCTTATTTCTTCACTTTCCAGGGCATACTTCAGTTCAATGAACAGATCTGCCAACTAGAGACAAAGGACTTCAAATTAATCTTATCACATCTGCTTTCATCATGTCAATTATGCACTGCATGATTAAAACACTATGAACTACGGGACACCTGGGTGGCCCAGTCGGTTAGGCATTTGCCTTCTGCTCAGGTCATGATCCCAAGGTCCTGGGATTGAGTCCCACATCAGGCTCCTTGCTCAGCAGGGAGCCCGCTTCTCCCTCTGCCTGCTGCTCTCCCTGCTTGTGCTCTCTCTCTCTCTCTGACAAATAAACAAATAAAACCTTAAAATAATAAAATAAAACACTACAAACTACAGTACTTTGTAAAACATGTACTAGCCTGAACTGAAACAGTGAAGGAAAAGAGAAAACCCAGAAACATGCCCAAGAAATTTTAAAACCTTCGTATCTAATAAAACACCAAACACCAATGATCTAAGTGTTGATTTTACCATAAAAGTTTTAGGAAGCTAAATTATATAATGTTTAATTAACACAACCTTAAGTTGATTTGTTCCCTTCCATTGTATACCAAACTAATCACTAATAAATGATCATTAGTTCATCATTAATCATTAATCATTATTAATAATGATCATCATTAATAAATGATTCACCTACTCATTTATTAATTTAACAAATATCTATTGAGTAGCTACTGTGCACTACACCTTAGCATTATAATGTTCACAAGACCTACTCTCTCCACTAATAGACCTCAGAGTCTACATGGGAAGAAAAGACAACTAAAGAGAAAATAGAGGGGGCAGCAAATTGAGGTTAGGCAAAGGCTTCCAAGGTGAGACCTCAATGAAGAATCGACATTAGTCTGGGAACAAGGAGGGACAGGCAGAGGTGAAGGAAATATTTCCAACAAGGAGAACAGGTGTGCTAAGACAAGAAACAAAGTAAAATATTTTACTTTCTGAAAACTAAAAGAAGTTTTGTAAGGTGGCTATTGGCTTGTTATTCAAATGCCTTCTTGGTCTCAACTGCCTCATGCAGGTAGAGGAGACAGGTCCAATTTCAAGACATCTTCAACTTGTCCTTATATTCGGGAGGCTGGAGGGGAATGTTATATTGACAACTGGTATCAAGAGAAAAATGTGCAAACAAACGACACGAGTAAGCAGAATTATTTAAAGTTGTTAATGTGGTGAATAGTTACAGTAGAAGTTGTGGTTATCTTTTCAGGAACACCAATATCTGGGGAGAAAAAGAATGTTAAGAAAAAGCAAAACGTTAATTTTTAAATACTTTCTTAATCTCATTAACGGAGCTTTCTTGGTAAGTCTTTATAATTATTTCATAAAGAAAATGTAATGATTTTTATTGGCACATATAAGCATTGACTGTCTTTTCTGTAGGTTCTTGGACTTTTACTCATGGGATTTGGTGCATGGCTCTTATTAGATAGAAATAATTTTTTCACAGCTTTGGGTATGTATCTATTTTTCTTTTGCCCTCTGAGTGAAGCCAAACATTCCATTTTTAAATAATTGCATACATGATATATTCAGCAGGTGGCACTATTTCTCCAAAATTCATTAAGTGTTGTCTAAGAATGGAAGATTGTGGATTGTTCTAATACACTGAATGAAAAGATAGTGGAGACCAATGTAGTGCTTAAGTTAAATCATTTATTTTAAAACTCAATCACTCTCACCATTACATGTTACAAATAAAATATAATATTATCCAAATATAAATGAAATAGTTGAATGTGTTCAACTGAATTTAAAAAACCTTCATTTCATCATTTTGTGGTATGCTGTGGTCACTCTGGACTGAAGCTTAATAGACTAAGTGTTATTTTCATATACATATCCTTGGTGGTTGGGAAGGAAGCCATTATTTCAAGTGCTCAGTAGCCATATGTGGCTATTGGGTATTAGCTATCTTATTAGGCAGTGCGGATTTAGATTCTTTCCACTAGTCAGTAAGTTCTCTTAGCACTCTTATCATTAAATATATGACAAAAAAACAGGCATACTATAGACAAGCATGTCTTAGTGGACTTCAAGTAAGAAAAAATATGTTTGTAGGAAAACAAAAGCTAAATAAAAAGATTTAATAGGTAATAGAGTGCTACAAAGTATTGAATAATTTAGTTAAACTTCAGCTACACCTAAGTACCTGGTATCGTTACTCTCTTCTGTTTATAAACTTTGCATATGGCAAAGTATTCATGCTGTCTGAGTGCATTCGTGGTTTGCTCAGAGTACATGGGTGTGTGGAGATCTTACAACAGCCTTTCTGTCTTTCCTTTCCTTCCCCAGAAGAACAGCAATGATAACTTCCACTTATTTAGTGCGGCACTTCCCGTACAGTATCTAGTTTAATAATGTAGTAGTTAAGGTAGAGCAAAAGTTGTTTTCTTTTTTCTTTCCCTCCATTATGGAATTGAAAGATAATTCTCATTAACCTTAATGTACTTCAGTATGGGGGGGGGACCCTAAACAGTCAGAGACTTATCCTTTAAATTCTTTTTTTTTTTTTTAATTATGTACTTAAACATTTAGTGACATCTCAGTTGAGGTTTTAAGACATGGAACTGAAAATAACCAGTTTGCAGCAAGACACTGATTGGTTCCTTCCCTCTCTTTTATCTGCAACTTTCAACAAACTTACCTCCTCTTAAAAATGATTCTGCCTTTACCTCTCCATTTGTAATAGCACCAGGCCACCTACGAGCCTATCTTCCTTCCCTCTGCCACAGTAGTAACATCCAGTAGCCTTGTGTTCTGATCTCCTTTCTTAGCCATCTTCCAAATGCCACCAAAATAATTTGCGATGAAAATCTACCCACATAACATGAAAAGTTTTTTTCTGGTTCCCCACTGCAATTTTTTATTCATAGGACAAATATTTATAGGTCTATTCTACATGTAATGCACAATCCCGTGAGCAAAGGATGCTGTGCTGTACAAGGCAGATTTTTGTCCTCATCGAGCTTAATTCCAGTGAGGAAGACTGGAGAAGAGCTTAAAGGTGTGCATAATTTGGCTCCTGCAAACCTGCCCAGTTTCACCTGCTTCAGACCCTAAGGGCCAGCAAAGCTCAATTTCCAACACATACTGTGCTGTTCTGTGTCTCAGAATGCCTCTGTCATTCCAAAGGAGATCTTTCCGGTTCTCATTTGAAGCCCAAGCACAGTGTTGCCTTCACCAGCAATCTTGCCTACCTACACTCTCGAGTCTCCACCCGCTCCGAGCTTAGGGGCTCCTGTACCCTGGGGTGTGCTGGTAAACGTTTAACAACTGGCTCTGGGATAGAAAGTCTTGATTTGTGGTATTTACTGATTTCTGTGGTTTAAAGACATAATGCCACGATGACTGATTTCACAGTGCCAACATGAACTGAGTTGGCTTATGAATTTTGTGAAAATGGAACAGTTGGCGTTTATGAGCCAGAACAGGCTGGCTCCACCACACCACGGCCTCCACTGTTCTCCCATAAAACCTAGGGCCTATTCAATTTATTTTTTTCTTCTTTGTCTTTTTTTAACAAATATCTGTTAGGCACTTAGTGTTCTACAGTCTGTGTCATAACACTAAGCACTTAATAGTTACTCTGTTGACTATATAAATATATATAGTCTCTAGCACAGAAAGCTCAGTCTAGATGGAGAGAGAATAAAATACAGTTTTAGTGGGGTCATATTACCAATAAACTCAGACTTTCATATAAGAGAAACTTACCCCACAGGTGTGTTGATGCCCCCAAAATTTTTAAGAATATATTCATAAACGTTCAGATGTTCATTAAACATAGAAGAGTTCACCTCAGGAAAAAAATTCTGCTTTCATAGAAGACAATGAAGATAAGGGAAAGGGAAAGAAATCTTTTGAGATTGAAGAAATTTTCTATCATGTCATTAATGGAAGAAAATTTGTTGCCAAGGCTAAGTAAGAGGGTGCTAAAATGAAGTTTAAAAAAGAGAGAGAATCCTACAGGTTTGGCAGAAACTGCTTAGGGAAATCTTGGGTTACTGCGTATATTATTAAACAGAACACAACATCACTCGATAATAATTTATTTTGTGGTTTCCACAGATGAAAATGATGACTTGATAGTAGATATTTTTCAAATTTTGATGGGAACTGGATCTGCTATTGTTCTTCTTTGTCTCTTGGGTTATTTGGGAATTCACAACGAAATCAGATGGCTCCTACTTCTGGTATGTATTTCATTTGAATAGCCTGCACTAATTTGTATCTTCAGTTTTGAGTGTCTATGTCACACAAATAAGCAATAGTGATTTATATCACCATAACATTGGAGCATAGGGAATAAGGTAAATGAAGCACTTCCTCTCGAGAAACTTCTAGATAGAATGTTCTTGGAGAGCTTTCCATGGACCCAATCTGGACCTCTGCACTTAGACACTTAAATATTACTTTTTAACACAGAGTCAATAGGAATCCATCTCCTAGGGTAAACTACAATTAACCAAAATTAAGAATCCAAAGACTAAAATCTAAATAAACTATTAAGGTCAATAAGCAATGGGGCCTAGCAAGGAAAAGAAAACATGTCCTGTACTCAGCACATTTTCTCCCTGCAGGAATGCCATGTGGGAAGCTAACGTATAACTTAGATCACAATTTATTATTTAACAAAGAGAAATAAAACTGCTGAGAGGGCCAGACTCTGGCATCTGGCTAGCACTCTATGTCTCCCTAGCCACACAATGTGAAAAGATAAAATATAATTAGGAATACAGACATGACCATGCGCCATTTACCATACATGGGCAGGTATGGATCACAATTCACAGACTCCGATGAAACATAGCTTTTTAACATTTTCTTTAAATCAAATCAGTTTCGATTCACAGGCACACTCTTGTCCAACAAAAATGAAATTCAGCTGCACACATTGTGTCTCTTACCAGGAAGAATGCAGAAAGACTTAGCTTTTATGTAGCACTGAAAGTCTAGGTGGTCGGACACCATGGACACTGGTTATCCATCTACACTGGTTACCATGAAAACTCTCACTTTCCCAGCTCACATGATCCCTTCTTGTCTACTCATTCTGCTGCTTGATGGGTCTAGGATGGCAAAGGCAGAGCAGCTCTTCATCCCGTATACGGTATATCATCCGGGATATCACATCGTTTACTGTACAGTGTAGCAGTGAAACCTTCTGTGAAGGACCGGTAGAGAGCCATGACCTCACCTCCTTCTCCACAGTTTGCTTCCCCTGAGACATTCACCCTCCCAATGACAAAGCAATTAAAGGACTAATTCCTGACACAGGAATTAGTTGCTACCCATAATTGGTACCTCTTATTATTTGAATATTCCCCCTGGCTGAGGCTTCTTGGGCAAATCTGAAAACCACACTTCCTTTTCCCTCTATGGTCTTGCCACTCACCTGGGGAACGCCAGGAAGCCCAATGTGATACTCTTTTACTCTGGGGATGCGCAAGTCTCCACAATCAGTCTCAGACTCTTTTTAGTCTAAAAAGAGATCTGACTCTCTCTTCTCAAATCCCACTTTTCTCTTCTTCCACGACACTGAGCACAATTTTCTCACTGGGCTTCCAATTTGGGATCTGGAAACCAGGGCAGAAATGGCTTACAGGAAAGTTCTGATTTGCTCCTTGCTATGAATTTCCATTTAGGCAAAGAAAGTACAGAACTTGATACTAGTATAAAACAGGGGGTCAGTAAGGAAAGGGGATACTAGAGGGAGAAAAACAGATATCTTCTAAGTTTCTCCCTTATGAGATTCAAGTATTAATGGGCTGTGACTGAGAAGTCTGACAGACCTCATCATAAGGAATGTAAATAATACTAGGTCCTAAAGCTAAGACACCACACTCTTGTCTGGATGCTCCAAGGAAGGGCATCGCTACTTTTTGCCTTCAGGCCACTTTTGCTATTCTCCTCTGAATTTACCAACACTTTTCTGATGGATACATTTCTCCTTTAACCATGTTAATTCACACAGTCAAGTTGTGGTCAAATTTTATAGGCCTGGGTATCATACTTTGGCTTAATGGTGATTTTGTACACTCCTACTCCAGCTGAATAGGTATTAGTTTTATAGTTTAAAGTTTGTTGTTGTTTTTGTTTTTGTTTAAGTTTCTTTTTTAAGATTTTCTTTTTTTGAGAGAGGGAGAGAGAGAGAGAGAGCATGGTGGGAGGGGAAAGGGCAGAGGGAGGGGGAGAAGCAGATTCCCCACCAAGCAGGGAGCCCCACACAGGGCTCGGTCCCAGGGCCCTGAGAACAATGACCTGAGCTAAAGGCAGACGCTTAACTGATGGAGTCACCCAGGCACCCCTTTGGGGCAGTTCTACTTCCCTTTTTTAGTAGTTCTTGGGCAGTATCTCGCTGTACTCTCTAAGTACTAATAACACATTTTTCAGACAGGCTGCAGTGACTCCAGCCCTGGGGATCACAACAGGATGGATTGTGTGGCCCCAGTGGCATAATTTTACGATAGCAGAGGCTTTTGTTATTTTCTGGGGCGTTGTTGTTGTCGCTCTGCACCTGATGGGTTTGTGTAGGTCTCAGTTCAGTGAGTTTTCTAGTGTTAGCAGACTGGATGGGAAGGGGAGGTCCAAGTAAGTGAGTTCCCCACTACAACAGTTTTGGATCTGAATGAAGGAAAATCATCAACAACTTTGTTAGACCAAATGGTCTATAGCGTGCTCACTGAACACTATTACTTCTCTCTTAACTCTTATCCAAATGCTCAGTGAATTTTGTTCTTTGCCTTTTTGTTTAATTAACTTCACTCGTGTATATGAAGGCAGGGAACCATCAATACCTGTGTGTATTTTAAGACTGTGTATTTCCAACCTGCGTTTTCCCATCATTGAAACATCAAAGGTACATATTAGAAGCATAGTTGCCGGGCGCCTGGGTGGCTCAGTGGGTTAAAGCCTCTGCTTTCGGCCCAGGTCATGATCTCAGGGTCCTGGGATCGAGGCCCGCAT
>LNAC01000002.1:799748-815216 GCA_002007465.1 Ailurus styani
CCCCCCCCTCTCTCTGCCTGCCTCTCTGCCTCCTTGTGATCTCTCTCCTGCTGTGAAATAAATAAATAAAATCTTTAAAAAAAAAAAAAAAGAAGCATAGTTGCCATCTCTGTTTTTCCTTTGTTTCAGTACACAGCACTGTTAATGTGGGCCTTTGGTGTTCAGGTTGTGCTTTCAACATTCATCTTCCTAAAGAAAAAGGAGGTAAGGAAAGATCATCCTTTTATTTGAAATCTAAAGAAAATTGGATATCTTTAATTATTGAGACCTATGAGCCTATATTAAGAGTGAAAGGTAAATGGCTTTGGGGGGGGGAGATTCATTGGAAGTACTGTACAATTCTATATGGAAAGGGCCAGGGGTCAGATCAGAAAGGTGGCATGGAGGACATTAGGAGAAGGGAAAAATGAAGGGGGAGAAATTGGAGTGGGAGACGAACCATGTGAGACTATGGACTCCGGGAAACAAACAGGGTTTTAGAGGCGAGGGGGTTCAGGGGTTGGGTGAGCCCAGTGATGGGTATTAAGGAAGGCATAGATTGCATGGAGCACTGGGTGTTATATGCAAACAATGAATCATGGAACACTGCATCAAAACTAGTGATGTACTCTATGGTGACTAACGTAATACACACACACACACAAAGACTAGCTAACTCAAAAAAAAAAAAGAAAACAAAAGATGTGGGCTAGGGAAATTTGTCTTCAACTCAGCAGAAGATTGAGAAAAATGTAAATAACAGAGATAGTGTAGGGAATCTAAAATTGGCCCCCCAGCCAACGGTGGCTACCACGACTGACCCAATTCTATTTTTCTATATAGACTGACCTACTCTATTTTTTGTAAAGAAATGCCTTTAGATTTGTACAAATTTGAAATTTAGTGATTTTATTTAAATGAGATGAACTGGAGGCACCTGGGTGGCTCAGTTGGTTAAGCATCCAACACTTGGTTTCAGCTCAGGTCATGATCATGGGTTGTGAGATCAAGCCCTGCATCAATTCTTTTCCTCTGCCCCTCCCTGCCCACCCCCTCAAATAAATTTAAAAAATCTTTAAAATAACAATAAATGCATGAATGAATGAATGAATGAACAAATAAATTTTAAAAAATGACCTGAATTGTATTTTGCACAGGCATGGGTCATGAGTCATATAGTTAATCACAGTAAGATTTATATGTATCAAATTAACTTTAAAAACACATAATAAATTAACTGAAAAAAAAACTTTTTGGAAACAAAACCTAACTATTAAGGTCAATGATTACTTTCCATTCTTAAAGAAATTTCATGGTTTCAGTGCAGTCATGGTCTATATTTGTGTCGTGGGAGATTGTCCTGTAGGAAAAGAACATGGACTTGAAGTCATTCAGATCTGCAGATGACTAGCACTCAACAAGCTACTGCATAGCCCTGAGCCTATGTCTTCATCTGTATATGTGGTTCATTCTACCTCCCTTATAAAGCAACCACCAACTGACAAGTTAAAAAGTTTCTGTTACAGAGTAGCTACTTCAGAGCTCTCTTACTTTCCTTAATTAATTGCCAAAGAAGCTCCTGACTCATTCCTGTGCTTCCTAGCCTTCCTAGCCAGATTCTTTCTAGATGTAGAATCCTAAACAACGACCAAACCCCAAGAAAATCTTTCATACCTAACACCATTGCCCTCCAACTTCATTTGCTTTCCTGTGCTTGGCATCTATCCTGGATATCTAACCACCTAGGACTTCTTGTTAATGACCTAATCCTAAAATTTCTTCTCATGTGTGTGAGTGTGTGTGTGTGTGTGTACAGCATGTGAGTTCTATAAAGCTGTTTTTGTGGCAAAGCACTACATCCTGGCTGATCAGCCTCTCACTTTGGGATCTGGTGATATAACTTGAACAATTCAGGATCCTTTGCACATAAATTTAATTTATCAATGTTTTCCATAGTCACTTAAGTATTATTCACATACTCATCTCAGCTTAAGAATCAGAATGAACATTTGAGAATAATTACCATGTGCTAGAAACTGGGATGACCATTTCATAGGCAATAGAGTCTCGATCCTCACAACAACCCCCAGAAATGCATTGTTAATCCTACTACTACTTTGTAGAACAGGAACTGAGGCTTTGAGAGGAGAAATACTTGCTAGAATATATCATGGCCAAATGATAGAGCCTGGACTCAAACACTTATTAACTGAATCTAGAGCTAACAGCTTGGTTTACATCGATTTTTCTTCTACATTCATATTAGATTAAGCTCTCAGGAGCCTCTAAATCTTTTATGCCGCTTACAGCACCCAACAGTGTTGGAGGTACACTAGGGCTTCAATGAATGTTTGTCAAAATAAATATGGGTGGGGGGTTTTATTTATATAGTAGTCACAGAAATTATGTATGATACTCTTAGGTACTAAGGTGTGACTTACATGCACTCTGGATCTCCCAAATAATGCTTTAGAGGGTAAATAAGGACTTAAGTCTGCTCCTTCCTCTCAACAATATAAAATGGAAACACATTTTCTATTCCAAATAAAACTTAACTTAGAAAATAATTTCAATAAGTAACTTAGAGATCTAGATAACACTTTATATTATTCTAATCTTCTTAAATGCATTAAAGCATAGACGTATAAGTAACTGCATAAGAGTTTAACTTGTACACATGGTTTAATTATTGTAGTACTCCCACCAGTAATTTTATTTTCATTACTCAAAGCAGAATACAATGGGAAATAGACTAGAATTCAAATGAACCATATTTAGAAGTCTCAGCTCCTCATCATTATTCATGTAAACAAAGCAAATAACTAAATTCTCTGAATGTCTATCTCCTTGTTCATAAAACGAGAATACTATCTGTTCTTTCTACATTTTACCTTAGCTGTGAAAGTCATATAACCTTTAAATATTTAAGTTACTATTAAAACTTACCTCCACAATATGTAGATTTTGAAATAGTAATTTCCCCCCAAATTTTCAAATCTGATTTTTTGTTATAGTGTTTTGAAAAGATAATTAGTTTTCAATTAAAAATCATAATTCTTGTATAAATATACAGTAGGCACAAGTCAATGATTTTATTTAACACCTTGATTAATATGGGAACCAGTAAAAAGTGAAAACCAGTTTGAAGGAGAGTACAAAGAGAAGACAGTTATAAAGGCCATATCTTAGTACATCCAAAACATGGTTGGCAGGGGAGATACCAGTTACAGCCCACCGGGAAAAATTCATTTGTATTTCTCTGACAAAGAATCAATTGTCCAACTATAGCTTACTACAACTTAGAAAAGTTGTAAAGTAAGTTAAAAACTGAGAAAGGTACAGACCCCCATAGAATAAGAAGACCCTGAAGTTATGCTAAAGAAAGTCTATTCCATTTAAAAGGCATTCAATAATCCTTTTTGGTCATTTCAAAGTCTTTCACAATTTTTTCTGAGGGTACAAGAAGAAAAGTAGAATCCTTCGGCATTCTGAAGAATGGCACATAACTTTCTCCCTAATAACAAAATAAGTCTCGTATATTCCTCCTATAGATCACAATCCAAAAAAACCAAATGCCTCAGCACTCACATGACATTGCTAAAAATAGAATAAAAAAGAAAAAGAGAACACAGAAATAAGCAGAAAACAGCAAAGTGACTAGAATACTCTTTTATTAGGAACCATAAGATTTTAACCTTTTTTCTTTCTAGGTTTTTATTTAAATTCCAGTTAGTTTATATACAGTGTAATATTAGTTTCAGGCATAGAATTTAGTGATTATATATGCAATGGACTATACTCAGCCATAAGAAAGAATGAAATCTTGCCATTTGCAATGATATGGATGGAGCTAGAGAGTATTATGCTAAGGGAAATAAGTCAGTCAGAAAAAGACAAATATCATATAACTTCAGATTTTGACTTTCGATGCAATTTTCAACAGGTGCACCAAATATTGCATGATAAAATTGACTTAATCATTACTGAGTATGGATCTAAAGATATGCCTGAAGATGTACCCAAATGGGTTATTCTGAATTCTCTACAGAAAACAGTAAGAAAAAATGAACATAAAACTAAAAAAATAAATGTCAAACATGATCACCATTGGGTGTGGAGGAGGCAGGAAAGGGCAGGAGATGGGACAGAGGAGTGAGAGGTTCTTGTCTTTCTTCCCCCCAAAACTGAGTTAATAGCACTGTTCCCACTTACAAATCTTGAGTTTTATCCTCCTTTTGTAACTTATATCTCCTATTCTTGGTTAACGGATGTGCACTTTAACCTGGTTCCACTGTGGAGGTGTTGGTGGTCTTCTGCCAAGTTGGGTAGTCTTCCCTGCTGCACCTGTGGGAGAGAAGTCCTAGCACCCGTCTTTGCCAGCAGCAGAAAAGCACGTTGGTTACCATTTGAGTCAGAATGTCAGGTTTGCCACGTAGCGTAGCTTTTTGAGCCTGGACAAGTAAACCTATTAATTTCAAGTTCCATATTAGTAAAATGGACAGAATAATCCTTGCCTCTGGTCGGCAGGACTCAATGAAGTTATACATAGAATTGTATAGGAAGCCTTGGATCTGGAACATAGTAAGCAACTAATACTTGTTAGCTAACATTATTAGGCTTATGATTTCACAGTTCAAATATATCTAGGCAGCGTACAGGAATGGATATTGTCTCCCAGATGGTTTACAGGAATAGATCAGCAGCTGGAAGATCGTAAATGCTTGATAAAGAAAAGAGCAAGCCTTGACATAGCACCAGACCTTTTTGTAAGTGTTTTGCATGTATTAACTCATTTAATCCTTTCAACCCAATAAAGTAAGAACTATTATCCTCATTTTATAGATAGTAACTTACCCAGGGTCACACAGCTAATTAAGTGGCAGAACCAAGATTCAATTCCAGAAAATGTAGCCCTAGATGTTGTACTCTTAACTATTATTCTAGGTGCCCCACATACAAATAGTTATTATTTTTGGTGTATATATTAACAGCATGGCATTTTAGGAGAATTGAAATATAATTATAAGTGCTTTTATGCGTCTTGTTTTTTTTCCTCTGATATATATGTGTGACGTGTACATGTATTGCCCTTTTTAGATTGCATTAGAACTGATGGCAGAGAATCAAACCCTCCTATGGACATAAACTGATAAACAGGAAAACAGTTCTATGTATGACATCACTATGATTAATGAGAATCAAGCTTATAGTTCCAGTCATGAGTAGAGTTGAGATGATACATATAGATTTGGTCAAACTCATTTTCAATACCCAAATTCTAAAGCCTTATTTTAGTCATTCATTTCCAAGATTGTTGGTACATATTGTGACACAGGCAGGACTGATGTCATAACTTTCAATAACAAGATTACAAAACAATGAAATATTCACTCCAACTTTGTCTCATATTCTTGGTGACAAATACATAGGCTGATTCTTTCACATCCTTCCAATTCAACTTTATAGGATTGGAAATGAGATATTTCTTAAATGTTTTATCATTTCTATGGCTATTTGCCTTATCATCTGTTTTGGTTCTCTGTGGCCATTTTTCACACAATACAAAATTGGAAATTAATATCTTACATTAATCCTAAGAGAATAAAAAGAACCCTGAATCTCTCTATGTATATTAAATACATATGGCAGCATTTTGGGGATAAATATAAAGAAAACTGCTTTAGTAGAGAGGGAGATATGGCTACAGTGATTTTCTCTTCTGTATTCTGGTCCAAACATAGTTTGTAGCTTCAGTAAATCAGGTTTACCTTCCATCCTGGGTTCCTTTATGCTAAGTTCAGACCTAACAATTTCATCCAAACATAGCCTACTTATATTTAAAGGTCTTTAGTTTTGGTTAACATCAACAATAGCAGCAACAAAGTAGGAAATTAAACCAACAAAACTATGCTTATATTTGTAATTCACTACATTCTAATGGAGAAGAATAAATTTTATTCACAAAACCACTTTATTGTGCCTGGGAATCATAATTAACTGCATTTTGAATATTTTATAGTAAAATTCATAGAATTTTTTTTCTAGTTGCAGTGTTGTGGCCAGTACAATTACACAGATTGGATAAAGAATAAAAATAAAGAAAATTCAGAACAGGTGCCATGTTCTTGCACAAATTCTACATTAAGGAAGTGGTTTTGTGATGAGCCACTAAATGCAACTTACCTGGAGGTAAGGATAAGGCTCTCCAAGTGTTTACAGTGCCTTTTTTTTTAAGTCAATTTAGAATTCTGAGCAATGTTTTATATAAAAACAATTTTATTTACAGTGATTAGGCTCTTAAGTTACTTTATGAAATTAAACCCATAATTAAATGAATAGTTATTATTTCAGGTATATAATAAATAAATTAAATAAACTTTCTGGAATTGTGTCATGTAAGTGCTCCTAGAACTTGGGATACCATCAACCTTTCTTCCAATCCTTGTTCCAAAATCCCTGCTGAGAGAGGAGGCACTTTTGGTAAATCTCTAGTGTATAGGGTTGGTGAGGGAGCTTCAGTACCAGAAGCAAAGAGGTATGAGGATTGGCAAAAACTGAAGGGAGGTTTCATGAACACAAGCAGTGTTCAGGTAAATGTAGCAGAAGCAAGAGTAAGGGTTCATCTGCTACTTACAGGTATAGGATACTGATAAATGAAATTTTCATTCCAAGAACTTCTAGTATTTTATATAGTTTGTATGCTGATGTTATTCTAAGATGTACTTTTCAATTACATAATTCATTCATAGATATATAAGCCTTATGTTTTTTAAAAAGCTTCTCCTGTTTGGGAAAAAATCATTTTAGGTTGAAGTATATACCTTGCTGAATTACAGTAATCTGCAGAAAATTAAATCCCTCTCTAAATTTAATAAATTTCTGATTTGGGGGCACCCAGCTGGCTCAGTCAGTGGAGTGTGCAACTCTTGATCTCAAGGTTATATGTTCGAGCCCTACATTGGGTGTAGAGATTACTTTAAGATAAAAATCTTTTAAAAAATTTCTGAGTTCAATTACATGACAACATCTTAGCAACTTTAAAAGTAGTAACTGAAATGTCCTGCTATCATATGAAGTTCTCTAAACTAAAAAGTCTGGTCTCCAGTTACACATTGACTTGCTTTTTAGACTTTGGTAAATTATTATCTCTATGTTTCTTCTTCTTTGTAATAGAATTATATATAAGACCATTTCCATCTCCAAGTCAATCTAAATAAATTTTCTTATTTAGGGTTGTGAAAATAAGATCAACACATGGTATACTGGTAATGTTTTCATATTAATTGGAATTAACTTTGGACTTTTGGCTTCAGAGGTAAGCTTTTGTTATCTAGCCCAATGAGAGCCCATGTAATTAAAATTGAACCATCTATTAGTTAGTCCCTCCATAAATGAACTTGGTGACAGCTGGGTTGCTCTAGAAGACTCACTTTGCAGACTTCTTACTTGCAACCATATGTACCTTACTCCAAAGTTTTCCCACCCTCTGATCCCACCCTTTCCCTATACAGCATGCATTTAGGTGATTGTAAGTGTTAGCTTTGCAAATCACTCTTATTGATTACATTTTGATCTTTTATCACTTCCTTTTCTTCCAGGTTTTGCAAATCTTATTAACCGTTTCTTTCTTCAGACACATCAAGAATAGAATATATGCTGGAGTGTGATCTTTGGATTTTAATTTGCCCAGAAGAAACCGGCTAATTCTCAAAATAATCACTTAATGTTCTTTTACTCCCCCCTCCCACTGAAAAAAGTTTTGAATTACATTAGTTAAGTTTAGGACTTATTCAAATCATTGGCTATATGTCACATAGAATTAGTGAATATTATAATAAATCACTCCATGAAATTATTATTAATTTTGTTTTTCAAAATATCAAATTCTGCAGTTCAGAACTTTACCTTGAGTTATTTTCTAAATTCGGAGGATGTCATCATATATATTGAATTCAAAATGTGATGAAGTATCACCATATTCTGAGTTTCTTTTGTAGAAAAAATACCTACACAATGTTCAGAAAACACTAATTAAGTAAGCAATTATAACATGTACTTACATTTGCAGATTTTAAGAAAACAATACTGCTTTGTGGGAGATTTAAAAGAAAGATTGAAAGTCATGACACTGAACTCTGTACTGAATTAATCCTTTATTTCTGTCTTTTGATTAATGCTTTAAAGTGGATAATAAACTTAAAATTTTAGAGATTTGGGTATACTTCAGTGGCAGTAATCAAATATTAAAATCACGATGAATTTTGAACTGTAATGAAAATGTCTTAAATGATCACTGAATTCCCATACTCAGCTTGCTCCTCATTTTCTTCTCTCTTTTTCCTTAAATTTTTTTCAGTGCATGCACACAAATTCTTTGAAGGATATAAAAATAATCTACCTGTTCTGTTTTCCTAAAAATGATTTTGTGAGAACAGAAAAAAAATCCTTTGACAAATAAAAAGTGCTATATAAATGTGAGGCAATCATATCATTGTTCCTTATAGCAAGAAGACTGCCTTGACCTTGAGGAAGAAACGATAAATTCACTGAAGATCCTGCATTGCTCTCACTCTCTAAAGGGCTCACTGTCATTTACTAATTCAATCATATATCTTTTCATCCATCTGTTCTGTTCACTGAAGATTTCAGAGACCTATGAACTTTTTCATAAGTCAGTGCAAAAGAAAATAAAATAACCATCTTTTCTAAAGCAGCCTGTAAATACACATGCCTTCATTTCTTTAAGAAAGATTATTTGGGGAATTTTTTACACTTTATTTTTTTTAATTGTTTTCATTTTAATTCCAGTATAATTAACATACATTGTTATATTAGTTTCAGGTGTACAATATAGTGATTCAACACTCTGTACATTACTCAGTGCTCACCAGGATAAATGTAGTTACTATCTGTCACTGAGCCCTCTTTGCAACTCCAAAACTTCACTCAGCGCTTGACTATGTAGGGAGCCACCAAATGCCAATGAACTTTAATAAGTCAGATTATTCAGTATGCTATCAGATAAAACTCAATTGCCCTCTGAGATTGTCTCACTCTGACTGTATTCAATGGTTTTGATTTCATTTGGCCATCATAAATACAATCTGTCCAAACTTGTTTGGTAAACAGTAGCTGCTAGTTCAATTAGTCACTTCCACCCACATCTCATTTCTCCCGGAAATGAATAGGAGACATTGGCAGAGCAAAAACTTCTCTAAAAAGATTTCATTGAAACATATTTTTAATAGAATATTGGAACAGAAATACTGTCAGACAGCCCTAAGTGTTTATTTAATGTTTGCAACATCTGTGTAATATTTTTATACCTTTGTTTTCTTTTTCTGATCTTAGAGGAGTAATTCTTCAGCATAAGAGTCCCTGGCAAAAGGAAAACACAAAAATCTTATCTTTCTCAGCCATGATATGAGGCTGAAAAAAATAAATAAAAATAAATTTTAAAAAACTTATTTTACACCACCTGTTATTTATCATTGTTTAGCCTCTGTTAATTATTTATCTTCCGTATCCCTTTTATTTTTGAAGTCACCCATTAGATAAAAGAGAATAATGGCATAATGCCAGCAAATCTATAAATATTTATTGAGTAATAATGGATTTTAGCCCTATACAAAGGATAAAACCTGGGAGAGCAGAAGCTATTCCTTGACAAATTAAATTATAGAGATTAAGCATTTGCTCATATTCAGAGCATTTGGAACAGTAAAAGGAAGTATTTTTGTATGGAGCTTTGTAATATGAAAACAAAGTGAATAATCATTTTTTCAAAATATTAAAACTTATTACTCATTGCATTCAAGTACAGTAGACATTCTCCTGAATGTCTGAAAAAGATATATAGAATGAAATTTACAGAAATGCTGATTTCCTTAATTAATAGTTTGTTATAGCTCTTTAACAGTTGTAACAGTTCATTACAATAATAACAGTTATTTTATATCAGGGAAAGTGTGTGAGAGATACTAGACAACACCATATATTTGTAAGAATCTCCACAATATTTTAAGAAAATTCAAAATTTGCTCAATCTATGTATAAATAACATTTAAATTATCCTATGCAGTGGAATTGGAAAGAAGATATTGCATGAAAGAAATGAGTCACTTTATGACTATTTTTCTAAGGTCTAAACACAGAAAAATGCAGGCAAGTCTGATTTTACGACTGATATTCTAATATAAGTTGTTTACTATTTATTCGGTTATTTTATTTCACACAGGAGGAAATGGTAATTTTTTTCATTTTGTAATATAATTGCTCTAACTATTAATATTCCAAAAAGTAGGAAGTATCAGAATTATTTAAACAACAAAATCAGATTAACCACAAAATCAGCAGTTTTCATATTGTATTAAGTGTACCACTATCTAGTGTTTCTAAATACTAGTAAATGAAGAATGTAGCATGACACGGACTGTAAATTTAAACCAAATGAGATTATAAGAATTTCTTCTGTATTAAAAAATGCAACATTTTGAAAGGTCTAGAATGATTCTGCAACAAATTTGAGCTAACATTACCAACAACTTCAAAGTGAATTATAAACAAAATAGTCAAAGCATTGGAAAGGTTATTTTTTAAGTCTGTATGATATGAAGGTTCTGATTTTTAGTGTTTATTTGTATGTCTATTGGTGTTTGGCTTTTCAGGTATAAAATTTTTCTTTTAAATCCAATCTGCTTGGAATACTATGAGATGCCTGAAACTTCATTTAGTTAGTAATTCTTACTAAACAGAAGAAACAGATAACCCTGAATCCCATCATAACAATTTATTATACATTTATATTATAAATTTACAGTATCATATATTCATCCATATTCATTAAAAATATTACCAGCATCATTTTTCCACCTTTTGGTTTTAGTCCATTTCAAAGCCAATTCTTTTTCTATAATACCTCTGATATTTTCTTCAATCTACCAGATGTAGATTTGCCATCAGAAAATTCAGGCTTTCAGAAACAGTACCTATCTTTGTTTTGTCTAAATTAAATCCATGAGCCCCAGTATCACGACCATTGCTGGATAGTCCCTCCCTTTCCCCAGGTGGGCCCCCCCCTTTCCCTAGGCCTCTACAGGGAAATTCATGTGTTTTCCAAAGGGTGAAAAAGAGCATCCAGTTTTCATTAAGCCCTGTACTGCTACCACTACTCCATAAACATTTAAGATGGGGATAGGCTAAAGTTTTCTCAATTCACTTGAGCCACTCTTTTTTTATATATATATTTTATTTATTTTTAATTAAAATATAATGTATTATTTGTTTCAGGGGTACAGATCTATGATTCATCAGTCTTACGCAATTCACAGAGTTCACCATAGCATATACCTTCCCCAGTGTCCATCACCGACCCGCCCCATCCCTCCCCCNATCCCTTTATTTTTTCGTTTTGTTTTTCATGCAAAATGTTTCCCCTACTTTTTAAAAATTATTAACATATAATGTATAATTTGTTTCAAGGGTACAGGTCTGTGATTCATCAGTTTTACACAGTTCACAATGTTCACCACAATACATACCCTCCCCAATGTCCATCATCCAGCCACCCCATCTCTCACCCCCCTCCACTCCAGTAACCCTCAGTTTGTTTCCTGAGATTAAGAGTCTCTTATGGTTTGTCTCCCTCTCTGGTTTTGTCCCGTTTGATGTTTTCTTCTCTTCCCCTATGATCCTCTGCCTTGTTTCTCAAATTCCACATATCACCAAGATCATATGATAATTGTCATTCTCTGATTGCAACATAGCCTCTAGTTCCATCCACATTGTTGCAAACAGCAAGATTTCATTTTTTTTTTGATGGCTGCACAATATTCCGTTGTATATATATACCACTTCCTCTTTATCCATTCTCTGCCAATGGACATCTAGGCTCTTTCCATAGTTTGGCTATTGCAGACATTGCTACTATTAACATTCGGGTGCACATGCCTTTCAGATCACTGCGTTTTTATCTTTGGGGTAAATACCCAATAGTACAGTTGCTGGCTTGTAGGGTAGCTCTATTTTCAAATTTTTGAGAAACCTCCATACTGTTTTCCAGAGTGGCTGCACCAGCTTGCATTCCCACCAACAGTGTAGGAGGGTTCTCTGCATCCTCACCAACACCTGTTATTTCCTGACTTGTTAATTTTACCCATTCTGACTGGTGTGAGGTGGTATCTCATTATGGTTTTGATTTGTATTTCCCTGATGCCGAGTGATATGGATCACTTTTTCATGTGTCTGTTGAGTCACCCTCTTTTGCAAGACTCGCAAGAATGTCTTGCATTATACTTTTAAATGTAAGGTTGTCTTACAGATATTTGTTCTTCTCCACTTGAGGCCTTAGTCTACATGTAGGCCAGCTTTGTGATTTAGTATCTCTATCATTTCACAAGCATATATCAAATAAATGAAATTATTTTAAAAAAATATGGATGCGGCTGGAGAAGGGCAAGATGGTGGAGAAGTAGGAGACCCTGTTTCAGCCGGTTCCCTGAATTGAGATAAGTATCTACCAGAACACTCTGAACACCCATGAAATCAGCCTGAGATGTAAGATTATACACTTCTGAATCTCTACGGGGGCAGAAGATCATCAATGGAGAGGTCAGTGTTGTGGGATCGCTCAGACTGATATCGAAGGATAAGTAGAAGGGGGAGGAAGCCACCAGAAGTGACCCATTGGAAACTAATGCCCCAATGCGAAAGTGCCCTGTGCTTGGGAACCAGCATTAACTTGGAGCCTAGTTAAAAGCACTCAAATAGAATGAAGGGTATTAAGGGGCATTTGGTGGAACCAGGTAGCCACAGGCACGGACATAAGTCCACGGTCCCATGGCAGTCACAGCTGGTACCCACCTGTGTCTGAGAGAACCCAGTGGGAGCCCCAGTCAGTGGTCCCTGAGCCGAACGCTCTCCACTGCTTGCCCCATCACTGGGGCTGTGAACCGCGCCCCCGCCCACACCTGAGAGTCTGGCTCAGGCCAGGACCCAGAGCCTTCTGTGACTTGCAATGCAGCCAGGCTGTGGGTGTGGACCCCAGACAGCAGTCCTGTCAATGATAGCTGCCAAGATTGGGCTCCCCCAGACAAATATCGCTTGCAGTTAGAGTGGCATGGGGGTACAGAGACAAGCGGGGGACTTGGGCAGACACTGAGATGGTGGTTGGGAGTATGCGCCACCTGTGAGAGGTTGCAGTGTTCAGTAGAGATTGCAGAGGGGCAGCCTATGTGTTCTGGACCATCCAGGGGGGGAGCAAACTGAGGCTTCTCTCTGAGGCTGAGGACTGGGTGCGGACGGACAATTTACTTTTTGCACTAGCCCTCTGAAAAGCCCAAAAAAAGCCGCCCAAGAACAAAAATGTTCAAAGAACAAAAACCTGAAAAACAAGATTCCACAGAGCCCAGGCCCTTGACAGGGAGCAGGGTGACTCATCCCAAGCAAGACTGACTGAAAAACAATGCAGCAGGCCCCTCCCCCAGAAGAAAAGCCAAAAGAACAAGAGAAAATAACCACAGGGTTCCCATAAAACTGTAAAACCCCAACATCAGGGGAAAACAATAAATTAAGCCCTTGGTATTGCCCCCAAACCTGTATATTTCATAGGTACAACTTTTTTTAAATTCATTCTCACGATTCATCTTCTTTTATTTTTTGAACCTACTTACTATTACAACTAGATATTTAATTCAACATATTACATAATAACTTTTTAACTTGAACTTTTTTCATACATATACCTGGATTTCTTTTTCTATTTTTTTATTATATATATAAATATAAGCTTCAAGGTAATCCTTTTTCCCTATTCAATACTACCCCTATATATAAACCATTTTTAATTTCCCCTTATCTCTGGAAAGTTGAGTCATTTAACAAAGATAACAAGATACACCCAGGAAGTACAGAAATAACTTTCCTCACCCACATCAAGGATTTATAACCACTTTCCCATCTTATTCTTCTGTCAGTGTTTCTGTGTATTTGTTTTTGGTTTTATAGTATATAAATCTTATTCTTTGGGTTCATTCTCACTGGGTTTTTCTTTTTCTTTTCTTTTCTTTTTTCTTTCTTGGCTTTTACTTTTGTCAATCTTTTTGTTTGTTCGTTTTTGTTTATGTACCTTATAAATCTTACTTTTGGGACTCATTATGGCTTGGTTTTTTCTTTTTCTTTCCTCTCTTTTTCTCTTTCTTTTTTTCCTTTCTTTTTGGTGGTGACTTCTGATTGCTCCAAAACTTGCCAAGGGGCACCTCTCACCAAAATGACTAGGAGGAGGAACACCCAACAGAAGAAAAATTCAGAGACTATGACCTTTGCCACAGACCTATTGGATATGGACGTAAACGATATGTCAGAAATGGAATTCAGGGTAAAAAGACAAACTGATAGAAAAGCAGGATCAGGAGGAGGCCTGGAACAAACAACTTAGAAGCCATAAAAACAGAATTAGGGAAATAAATGACACCATGAAATATTCCGATGTCAGAATTATTGGGATCCCTGAGGGGGTGGAGAAAGAGAGAAGTCTAGAAGATATAGCTATACAAATACTGGATGAAAATTTCCCTAACCTGGGGAATGGAACAAGTCCCAGAGGCAGAGAGGACACCCCCCAAGATCAATGAATCTAGAAAGACATCCAGACACTTAATTGTGAGATTCACGAATCATAAATTCAGACAGGAGGTCTTAAGGGCACCTAGGGGGAAGAGATTCCTTATGTACAGAGGAAGGACCATCAGAATAACATCAGACCTGTCCACGGAAACCTGGCAAGCCAGAAAGGGCTGGCAAGACATATTCAGGGCACTAAATGAGAAGAACATGCAGCCAAGAATACTTTATTCAGCAAGGCTGACATTCAGAATGGATGGAGAAATAAAGAGCTTCCAAGACAGGCAAGATCTAAAAGATTATGTGACCACCAAGCCAGCACAAGAAATATTAAGGGGAGTTCTATAAAAGAAGAAAGAACCCAAGAGTGACACAGAACAGAAAGATATAGACTAGGTATAGAAACAAGTACTTCACAGACAACATGATGTCAATAAAAACTTACCTTTCAATAATCGCTCTTGGGCGCCTGGGTGGCTCAGCGGTTTAAAGCCTCTGCCTTCGGCTCAGGTCATGATCTCAGGGTCCTGGGATCGAGGCCCACATCGGGCTCTCTGCTCGGCAGGGAGCCTGCTTCCTCCTCTCTCTCTGCCTGCCTCTCTGCCTACTTGTGATCTCTCTCTCTCTCTGTCAAATAAATAAATAAAATCTTTAAAAAAAAAATAATCGCTCTTAACGTGAACTGCCTAAATGCTTCCATAAAAAGGCACAGGGTTGCACACTGGATAAAACGACAGGACCCATCCATATGCTGTCTACAAGAGACACATTTTTTTTTATTTTTTTTATTTTTTTAAGATTTTATTTATTTATTTGACACAGAGAGAGAGATCAGATCACAAGTAGGCAGAGAGGCAGGCAGAGAGAGAG
>LNAC01000002.1:815270-845934 GCA_002007465.1 Ailurus styani
CTGGGATCATGACCTGAGCCGAAGGCAGCGGCTTTAACCCACTGAGCCACCCAGGCGCCCGAGAGACACATTTTGAACCTAAAGATAGATCCAGACTGAAAGTGAAGGGATGGAGAACCATCTTTCATGACAATTGCCCTCAAAAGAAAGCCGCAGTAGCAATTCTCATATCAGATAAATTAGATTTTAAGCTAAAGACTGTAGTCAGAGATACAGAAGGACACTACATCATCCTTAAAGGGTCTATCCACCAAGAAGATATAACAATTGTAAATATTTATGCCCCCAACATAGGAGTAGCCAACTACATAAGTCAACTGTTAAACAAAATAAAGAGTCATATTGATATGAATGCATTAATTGTAGGGGATCTTAACACACCACTCTCAGCAACAGACAGATCATCGAAGCAGAAAATCAACAAAGAAACAAGAGCTTTGAATGACACATTGAAACCGATGGACCTCAAAGATATATACAGAACATTCCACCCTAAAACAACAGAATACTCATTCTTCTCGAATGCACATGGAACTTTCACCAGAATAGACCACATACTGGGTCACAAATCAGGACTCAACTGACACCAAAAGATTGAAATTATTCCTTGCATATTCTCAGACCACAGTGCTTTGAAACTGGAACTCAACCACAAGAAGTTTCGAAGGAATTCAAACACTTGGAAGCTAAATATCATCCTGCTCAAGAATGTTTGGATCAACCAGGAAATCAAAGAATTTAAACAATTCAGGGAAACCAATGAGAATGAAAACACATTGGTCCAAAACCTATGGGATATGGCAAATGCAGCCCTAAAGGGGAAATACATAGCCATCCAGGCCTTACTCAAAAAAATTGAAAAATCCCAAATACACCAACTCTCTTTACACTTTAAAGAACTGGAAAATCAACAACAAATTAAGCCAACCCCATGCACAAGAAAGGAAATAATTAAGATCAATGAGTTAGACTAGAGATATAGTAGAACACATTGACAAAACTAGAAGCTGGGTTCTTTGAAAGAATTAATAAGATCGATAAACCACTGGCCGAACTAATCCAAAAAAAAGAGAGGACCCAAATTAATAAAATTATGAATGAAAGGGGAGAGATCATGACTAACACCAAGGAAATAGAAACAATCATCAGAAATTATTATCAACAGTTATATGCCAATAAGTTAAGCAACCTAGAAGAAAGGGATGCATTCCTGGAAACCTATAAACTTTCAAGACTGAAACAGGAAGAAATTGACAACCTGAAAAGACCAGTATCTAGTAACAAGATTGAAGCCGTGATCAAAAACCTCCCAAAAAAACAAGAGTCCAGGACTGACGAATTCCCTGGGGAATTCAACCAAACATTCAAAGAAGAAATAATACCTATTCTCCTGAAACTGTTTCAAAAAATAGAAATAGAGGGGAAACTTCCAGACTCTTTCTATGAATCCAGCATTACCTTGATTCCCAAACCAGGCAAAGACCCCATCAAAAAGGATTTCAGACCAATATCCCTGATGAATATGGATGCCAAGATTCTCAACAAGATCCTAACTAATAGGATCCAACAGCGCATTAAACAGATTATCTACCATGACCAGGTGGGATTTATCCCTGGGAGGCAAGGGTGGTTCAACATTCACAAATCAGTCAATGTGACAGAATAAATCAATAAGAGAAGAGAGAAGAACCACATGGTCCTCTCAATTGGTGCAGAAAAAGCACTTGACAAAATACAGCATCTGTTCCTGACTAAAATTCTTCAAAGTATAGGGATAGAGGGAACATTCCTCAACTTCATAAAATGTACCTATGAAAAACCCACCACGA
Source organism: Ailurus styani (assembly GCA_002007465.1). Lineage (NCBI taxonomy): Eukaryota > Metazoa > Chordata > Mammalia > Carnivora > Ailuridae > Ailurus > Ailurus styani. Next base: position 817,100 of record LNAC01000002.1, read on the forward strand.
ATATCATTCTCAATGGGGAAAAACTGACAGCCTTCCCATTGAGATCGGGAACATGACAAGGATGCCCACTCTCACCACTGTTGTTCAACATAGTACTAGAAGTCCCAGCAATAGCAATCAGACAACAAAAAGAAATAAAAGGTATTCAAATTGGCAAAGAAGTCAAATTCTCTCTCTTCACAGATGACATGATACTTTATATGGAAAACCCAAAAGACTTCACTCCCAAACTACCAGAACTCATACAGCAATTCAGTAATGTGGCAGGGTACAAAATCAATGCACAGAGATCAGTTGCTTTCTTATACACTAGCAATGAAAATATAGAGAGGGAAATTAAAGAATCAATTCCATTTACTATAGTACCAAGAACCATAAGATACCTTGGAATAAACCTAACCAAAGAGGTAAAAGATCTATATTTGAGGAACTACAGAACACTCATGAAGAATACACAAAAAGATGGAAAAGCATTCCATGCTCATGAATCGGAAGAATAAACACTGTTAAAATGTCTATACTGCCCAGAGCAATCTATACTTTCAATGCCATCCCAATCAAAATTCCACCGGCATTTTTCAAAGTGCTGGAAGAAACAATCCTAAAATTTGTATGGAACCAGAAAAGACCCTGAATTGCTAAGGAAATGTTGAAAAAGAAAAGCAAAGCTGGAGGCATCATGCTGTCTGATTTTAAGCTTTATTACAAAGCTGTGATCACCAAGACACCAAGACTGGCACAAAAACAGACACATAGACCAATGGAACCAAATAGAGAGCCCAGATATGGACCCGCAACTCTATGGTCAACTGATCTTCGACAAAGCAGGAAAAAATATCCAGTGGAAAAAAGACAGTCTCTTCAATAAATTGTGCTGGGAAAATTGGACAGGTATGTACAGAAGAATGAAACTTGAACATTTTCTCACACCATACACAAATATAAACTCGAAATGGATGAAAGACCTCAATGTGAGGCAGAAATCTATCAAAATCCTAGAGGAGAACATAGGTAGTAACCTCTTCGACATCGGCCACAGCAACTTCTTTCAAGACATGTCTCCAAAGGCAAAGGAAACAAAAGTGAAAATGAACTTCTGGGACTTCATCAAGATAAAAACCTTCTGCACAGCAAAGGAAACAGTCAACAAAACAAAAAGGCAGCCCATGAAATGGGAGAAGACATTTGCAAATGACACTACAGACAAAGGTCTGATATCTAAGATCTATAAAGAACTCCTTAATCTCAATACCCAAAAAACAGATAATCATGGACAGATAATCAAAAAATGGGCAGAAGACATGAACAGACACTTCTCCAAAGAAGACATACAAATGGCTAACAGACACATGAAAAAATGTTCATCATCATTAGCCATCAGGGAAATCCAAATCAAAACCACATTGAGATACTACTACCTTATACCATTTAGAATGGGCAAAATTAATAGGACAGGAAATAGCAAGTGTTAGAGAGGATGTGGAGAAAGGGGAACCCTCTTACATTGTTGGTGGGAATGCAAGTTGGTGCAGCCACTTTGGAAAACAGTGTGGATATTCCTCAAAAAGTTAAAAATAGAGCTACCCTATGACCCAGCAATTGCACTACTAGGTATTTACTCCAAAGATAGAGATGTAGTGAAAAGAAGAGCCATATGTACCCCAGTGTTCATAGCAACAATGTCCACAATTGCCAAACTATGGAAAGGCTGAGATTCCCTTCAATAGACAAATGTATAAAGAAGATGTGGTCCATATATACAATGGAATATTACATAGCCATCAGAAAGGATGAATACCCAAATTTTGTATCAACATGGATGGGACTGGAGGAAATTATGCTGAATGAAATAAGTCAAGCAGAGAAAGTCAATTATCATGTGGTTTTACTTACTTGTGGAACATAAGGAATAGCATGGAGGACATTAGGAGAAGGAAAGGAAAAGTGAATTGTGGTAAATCAGAGGGGGAGATGAAAGATGAGACACTGTGGATTCTGAGAAACAGACTGAGGATTATGGAGGGGAGGGGGCAGGGGATGGGTGAGTCTGGTGGTGGGTATTAAGGAGGGCATGTATTGCATGGAGCACTGGATGTGGTGCATAAACAATGAATCTTGGAACTCTGAAAAAAATAAAATAAAATAAAGATGTTAAAAATTAAATAAAAAAATAAAAAATATGGATGCCTCTTTCACTTGGGATATCAGGCTTAGAATAAAAGGCAATATTTTTCATTTATAAAGAACATTTTTCTGGAGACCATCTGTGCAGAAAAGAGTTACCATAACAAGACTGAGACATCCTGTCTTTAGAAAATCCTGCTTGCAAGGTTACCCTTGGCTTGCACCTGGGGACTCGGCTGATAAAGTTTCCTACACTGATATAAAGCATTCTTTAAATGATAAGAGTGGCTCATTGTTTGTGCAAATAATGTGGTTTATGCCGAACACCTGCTTTCCCTTTGGGATTCTAGAATTTAGATACATGTGAGGGCAGAATGTGCTTATGTGACCAGTCCCCAATTTAAACCTTGGATGCTGAGCATCTGATTAGCTTTCCTGGTAAAACAAAACAAAACAAAACAAAACAAATTCATATATGTTGTCACAACCCAATGCTGGAGGAATTAGGTGTGCCCTTTGTGACTCCTCAGGTAGGGGACTCCAGAAATTTAGTGTCTGGTTTCCTCCATACTTAGGTCCCATGCCCCTTTTCCCCTTGATAATTTTTCTTTGTATCCTTTTCACTGTAACAAAGTGTTGCTGTGGGTATAATTGTACTGAGTCCTGGGGGGGCATTTATTGAATCACTGAACTTAGATTGTTCTTGGTGAACCTCAACCCACTCCTTGAAAAGGAGAATTCTATTTTAGCAAAGGGCATAAGGCCATCTGAGATTCAGGAAGGATGCTGTCAATATACAGAACTGTATTACCTTCATCCAAAGTATTTGCTTTGTATGTTTATTCTGGCAACTGAAATCATTACTATCATATAACTATTCTTAATTGCCAGTCTTATTTTATACCATGATCAAATAAGTCACTAAATCAGCCTGAGCACCCTGTATTTTTCAAATAAGTTCTTCTGTTCCTCTCCACATCTTTGTTCGTTCTGTTCTTATTACTTTGAGTGCCTTGTCCAACTCTGGTTCTCAGAAACCTAATGTCTTTAAGGACCATGAAGAGACAGAAGTGGAATGGTTAAGGCACACTTTTGGAATCAGATGGTCTAGGCTCAAATCGTGCCAGGTACTGGCTATAAACTTGAGCAAGTTATTTCTCCTTTCTGTAACTCAGTTCCCTTATTTGAATGGATATAATAAAAAGGTAAACCTACAAAAAACTGGTATTAATAATAGGATTAAATAATTCAACATTTGTAGAGTCTTCAAAATTGTATGCAACACATTGTAAATGAACGTTATTTATGTGTTTGTAACATAAATAAATGACACTGGCTTCATAATTACTCTGAAGAATATATTCTACTGGCTTCCTAATTGCTCTGAGGAATGTGCATGGTATGTCACTGGCTGACATCCATGGAGCTGGGGTGACAGGGTCGACTTTTTTTTTTTTTTTGACAGCGTCAACTTTGAGAAAAAAGAGTGTTTTCATGTTTCATTGATAAGTCACTGAACAGACTTCCTGTCCCCACAGCAGCAGGTAGAAAGAAGTGAATTGTTCTGCACCTGATTTCAGGAATGCCTCAGGAGGGCACTGTTTTAAAAACTCCAGAATAATTTTACATGAAAATCTAACACCACCAATAACTTCACAATTAATTGTGGGGGGAAAAAACAGTCCTAAAATTAAGAAGTTTACTTTTCAAGTCTGAAAGATATTGAAAATAAACTGAGTTTTAGTGTTTCTTTTGGGCCTATTAGTGCTGTGACTTTGAGTTATAATTTTTTTTTCTTCTAAATGCAACCAACTAGGACAGTCAGGCCTCTTGGCCCTCCAGCCTCAGAAGACTTAAGGGGTATCTAGAAAAATATCTTGGCATCTGTCCCACATTTATTGCCACTCTGCCCATGTGTCCCATAAAGTCAATTCTTCCATCTTTGTATTTCTCTAGTCTCTTGATCCCTCCATGTCTTCACGAATCATAGCTACCTCCTGTCTTCACTGCCTTTTTCAATTTATTTAGATTCATGATTCATTGGTAACTTCTTTACAGTCATTCTTATCTCTCCCTTAATCTCAGTACCCAAGTCTACGCTGGCTTCTGTGTAACTGAAGTTTACCAGAGGAAGTAGTATAAGAGCACCGAACACTATCAAACCGTGAGCTCTGGCATCAAATCAATGCTCAGTACTTTCTGGTAACGCTTATGGTTTTCTGGTAAAGTCTCTCTCTCATGGGGAATAAGATCGTGTGCGGGGTCTTATGGATTGGAGAAGTGAGCAAGTACTCTTTCAGTAACTATAAAACAAAGGATCATAAATAATGAACGTGTGAATACATGTTCCTTGTTTACGACTTGAGCTCAAACCCATCTTCATTCCTAGACCTGTATGTTAGGGCAGAAAAAACACAGGGTTAGGAATTAAATCACCAGAAATTGAGCTCTGGATCTCTCCACATAGACTGGAGTCACACAATCAATCACTTGAGACTCGCTCGCTCCTTTCCCACCTGCCTTCCTCCGCTGACTTTGAAAGCAAGCCAAACACCCTGAAAGCACTCTGTCCTGTTACAGAATGAGGTGCAGAAGGGAATTCACTCACGTCTGGCTGCCTTCAGGTGACACTGTCATTCTCTTTTTTGTCTCTCTTCCTCCAACCATGAACTGTGAGCAACAGTCACTTCAACTTAGAAGCTGTTGAAATAGAGCCCTCTTCACAAGTCTTTCATCAAACTATCTCTCAAAGCTTCCAGGCATTCCTTAAATGTCTTCTGGAATTCCAGCTATGACTTATTGAAGAAAAAATAAAGGGAACATTTTTTTTCATTAAATACTAATGTATTAAACTTCTGTTGAGTGTTTGTAAAGGCCCTGAAATTTTATTATGGTATTATGTAATTATTCCATTTCAACCTAATTGGTCTAAAACTAAGTGGGGGTACTGTAATTCAATTGTGTCATAGCCACCTAAAGTTAGCAAAGACCCCACAAGGTAAAGGTCACAGTCCCTCCAAAGACTGATCTTACCTCAGATGCCAGCCACACTTAAAAGATCATCAGGGGCCTCCCATACTTCTGACAGAATGGCTATCAATTTGGAAGTTCCCATGACACCCCCCCTCCCCGCCGCCGCCGAGGTTCAGTAATTTGCTAAGACGACACAGAACTCACAAAAGTACTGTACTTATGATTAGGTTTTATGATGAAAGATACAAATTGGGAGCCCCTGTCAATAAAGAGGCACAGAGGGTAAGATCTGGGAAGGAACAGACAGCTGTATCCTCTCCTTGTGGAACCAGGGTGCAATCACCCTACCAGCATATCACTTCAGTCACAAAATAGAAACTCCACAGAATTTCGGGGCCCAGAATTTTTATTGCAGTTTCAGAACATAGGCATGATTGATTAAATCATCGGCCTCGTGCTTGAACTCAAACTGCAGCCTCCCTCGCATTCCTGGAGGTCAAGGACTTTGGCTGATAACCTGTGGCTCAATGTTCCAGCCCTTAAATCACACGGCTGGTCTGTCTTGAGTAGCTGTCCTATCTTAAATCATCTTGTTAGCATAAACTATCTAGGGGCCCCCTGTGAAGAACCCCATTAGTATAACTGTCAGGGTCCACTATTAACAAAGAATGCCTACCACAGAAGAAATCCCAAGAATTTAGTTTCCCTTTTAGGAACCAGAGACAAAAACCAGTCAAAATCTTTCTAACAATGGTTACGCTGTTTTTGTTACTAATAGATATATAAATAAACAGATGGAATATCTGGATGTATGATTTTAATATAGACAGCACATAATATTTACTACTATTTACTGGCCGGCAATCTGTGTACATCAAAGTGCCTTGGTTCACAGCACCATCCCTCATGAGTTCTGTCCCCTCTTGGTAGACTGAAAGAAAGACAATCTCAAAGCAGATTAGTAAATGACAGCTTTATTCACTATCATACTGAAGACTAGAGCCCAGAAGACAGTCTTTCAGATTGCTCTGAAGAACTGCTTGGAAGTTTGTTAGCAACGGGATTATACATACAAAAAGAGAAAGGGGGTATACATGCTTACAAGCAGTTGTCCAAATACTTGTGGGTTGCAAGGTGTAATTTGTTTGGCTATAAAAATTAAGATTTACTGATTTCCATGTAGACAGGAGAAAGTCCTTTAGGCTATCTTTATACATTATGTTTCTATCCTTTCTGATTGTTCAAAAATATTGCCTGCATGCCTCTGCTTAACTGGTTTTCCAGTTCTTCCTGTTTTCAATATTTCCTTGAGGTCACTTGAGATGATCACACAAGACTGAGATCAGCCACCTACTGCAATTTTAGTGTACATCCTGAGGCAATTACTTAAATTCAGTGCCTCAATTTTCTCATTTGTAAATGGTAAAAATAAAATATCTATCTCATTGCTAAGTATGTGTTATCTATTCTAGTCCCCTGATCATTTTTATGCTCTGCATGTCACAGACTTTGTCTTGTTCATTTGTATATCCTCTAGTGCCTTGCACATGGGAGGTCACAAATGCACGTTCCAGGGATTTCCATGGATGCTGAGCCCAAGGATGTAACAACTATTTTGTGCTTTAGTTACTTTAGTTATCTCCATTGGGCTCACAGGGGAGGAAACACTTGGGAATTATGGGAAATTTCATCAGAATTCTGTCCCAAAAGCAAAAAATGGAAAATCTAGTTCAAACTGACCTAGACAAAATCAAGCATGTAATGGCCCCAGCAACTGAGCTGTCCCTGTATAGTTCTATCTTCTGGTGTGCTTTGGTTCGAGGTCGAAATGTCACTTACTCTATGTCTTGGTTCATCTTCCCCTGAGGTGTCTCTGTCCCCAGCTTCCATTGATGGCTTCTGTTAGCTTTAAGCTTTTCCTAGTGGCCCCAAAATGGCTGCAGAGAGAACTCAAGTCTTCATATTGCCACTCCAGGAGAAGGTTGAAAGAGCTTCTCTTTTTTAGAGACTTCAAAGAATATGTAAGTGCTGGTTCAGACTGTATCAGTCATTGAAGCTGTTATCACTAGTCCTTGCTCAATGGTGATATCAATAGAGATGTTAAAAGGACTTAAGTTCCCTGATTAACTTTCCATAAAAGACCAACCCTAAAGGTGCTCATTGGCAATCCTGTAGGGACCTCTCTCACTCTTAAGAGAGCATTTTCTGTATCTTCACCTAATAAACTTCTATCTCTTTACTCACTCTCCCTTGCCTGTGAGAATCATTCTTCGACTCCATGAGACAAGAATCTAGCTCTCCCAGTTCATTATGCTGTGGCAACTCCAATGTATACTGTGAAGGCATTCTACAAATTTCCATTTCAACCACTCTCTTGCAAATGCTAAATTCGTCATTTTATCAGGGAGACTTTAATACTTCCCAGTTTTCTTTTCTTTTCTTCCTTCCTTCCTCCCTCCCTCCCTCCCTTCTTTCTTTCATTTGTTATTTATTTATTTTTCCTGACTCTGGGTTATCAACTAACTTTGCTTGATTTCTTCCTGCACCTTTCACCCTTATTTCCTCCTTCCCTTTAGTTATATCTTGCTTCAGTTGCATTTTAGAAATTTTGGCCATTAATCAGGGTACAGAATGAATAACCAATAGATAATTATTGATCATAGAGTTGATCCCTCTTGCCCAGGAGTAATTCACTGTGGGATGAGTTGCCTTCTGGGAGAATTCTTCAGTTAGATATATTTCTATCTCAAGGAACACAGATGAAACCAGTAGCAAAAAGTTTTATCATGGCCACCATTTTTTTAAATTGAACTGCCAACATGCAGGGAAGAGAGTATTCTCAACCTTAAATGCCCGATGTTTTACAGCACAGCTTACAACATCTTCCTAAAGATGAATTGGTCTGTTTTTAGTAGCCTGAAACTAGGATTCACAGTTCTCCTTTGGCATATGACATTTACAAAAACATTTCATTTTAATACGCAGTTGTTATTCAGTGTAAACACTTTCTGACTTATATCCTTTCTTCTCGATAGCTTCCTCAACTGGGGAGGAAATGCTACCTTGGCAACATGTCAGCTCTTAATGGTTTAAACTGTCTACTCAAAAGTAATTAAAATTTTCAGACCAAATCACAGTAAAGTTCAGTAGTAGTGCAGGTATAGTCAGCATCTTGTAGTCTCATGGAATTATTTGTAGAAACTCATGAGTTTTTTTTTTTCAATTTAATTGTAGCCTCACATGAAAAGTTAACCACATTTTAAATATCACTAAAAGCTCTATCTTGACATCTTTTGCAAGGAAACAAGTCCTCTCTGAAACAGTTTTATGAATCTTATCCAAATGAAGGGACATCTGATATACCATTCTTCAAACTTAAATTTTCTAGCTAAAAAGTATCAGTTTCTTCGGCCTCTTGCCTTTCATTTTATGTTTATCAATGACCTTAGGAATTGTCTTCTTTCCTCGTTCATTTATTTTTCACAAAGAGATGCAGCTTTGTCTCATTTTGTTTTGTTCAATGGGGGGAGGAGCTGAGGGAGAGAGAGAGAGAGAGAGAGAGAGAGAGAGAGAGAGAACCCCAAGCAGGCTCCACGCCCAGCACAGAGCCTGATGCAGCAATTGATCTCAGGACACTGAGACCATGACCTGAGCTGAAATCAAGAGTCGGATGCTCAACTGACTGAACCACCCACATGCCCAAGAAATGCAGTTTTATGATTTTATATAAGTTAAAGTATACTCTGAGATACATATAGATGTGCTTGGCTTGCCTGCTCATAAGCTAAACGCTTTAGCTGTACTATATCCCATACACTTCTATTACTATCCTCCAGTCTTTTAGGGATTTTTAAAACTAATTTTTAAAATATTACATTATTGTTTCTTGGTGCCTTCTGAAATAATTATTCAATCTGACATTCCAGCTCACTAATTCCTTCTGTGTGGCATCTATTCTATTCTCACACAGAATGGGTTTCTCATTTTGATTACTAGTTCACCCTTACCTATGCACACATTTCATTTAGACAACCAGTATCTTCCCTTTCACCACTGAAGTTGGATGTAATGACCTGGACCAGAGATTGTCCACAGTGATAAATCAGGAAGCACAAGAGATTAGCTGTATCAAATATCAGGAACAAGGACTGAGCAACAGTTGTTCTTTGCATTCTACACGTTAATCTCATTAAAGTCACGGGGGAAGACACAGACTAGGACCTGGCTTTTGGCCCTTTCCCATACTCATTACCAAACAGTAACTGATGCCTTCTTGAATAACATGACTTCAAGGCAAAAAAATAAAACAGAAACGAAAAAAAGTATAGTGACTACAATGAAAAGGAAAACAAATAAACAAAAAACAAAAGCTTAACAATTTTTGCCATCTGAGGAAGTATTATCAGAACAGATAAATCAAGAATTTAAAATAAGTTTGACAAATATCTTAAAGGAGACAAAAAATATAAGGGCAACTTGAAACTAGAAGAAAATATCCTCCCAAAATTCCAAGTTAAGATATATTACATTGTGAAAAGTACTGTTTTTGAAATAAACAGAATCAATTAAAGAAAAAACAAGATATGTGCTGCTGAAGAATGAGGCAGAGAACTGGAAAGTTCAGATTCAAGAACTCCCTGAGGAAGGAACAGAGAAGAATACTATATGAGAGAAAAGCTGAGAGATATGGAAGGTAAGACTAGAAGTGCCAACTTCAGAAAGTGGGCAGCCCCAGAGAAACAAAAGAAGAAACTAAATAGTAAAATATCTAAAATTTGAAAGTCTTTATTGGGTAGCAAACAGAAATGTAGCAAATAAAAGTATTGAGATAAACTTTCATAATTTGCAAAATATATGATCACCTAGTTAAAATACACACACACACACACACACACACACAGACAATAGGACCGATGGCAATACTTTTAGAATAAGATAGTTTAGGTAATTTTCTAGTTGCTAAATTGACACTATTTGCTTCACCAATAATATGAATTAGAAAATCTAATAAAAATGAGATACACTTCACAATACCAAAAATAATTATAAAGCATAATTCAAATAAAATAATCCAGAATGCAGAAGAACTCCACAAAGAAAATGTAAAATTATTTTTAAAAAGAGGACATAGGAGGGTGCCTGGGGGGCTCAGTCGTTGGGCATCTGCCTTCAGCTCAGGTCATGATCCCAGGGTCCTGGGATCAAGCCCTACATCGGGCTCCCTGCTCAGCAGGAAGCCTGGTTCTCCTTCTCCCACTCCCCCTGCTTGTGTTCCTTCTCTCACTGTGTTTCTCTCTGTCAAATAAATAAATAAAATCTTAAAAAAAAAAAAAGAGGACCTAGGAGATTATTTGAGAATTAGAAAGAATTACATAATCTTGGCCAGAACAATATTATATCAATTCTTCACAATTGAATTCAACCATTTAACACAATTTCAATAAAAATTTCAGTTGAATAATTTGAAGACTAAAACTAGCTCCAAAAATTATATGGAAGAATAAAGGTTAATGAATGCCTAAGTTAACCACAAAAAAGAAAAGATGGAGGGTATACATTTCCAAACACTTAAATTTAAAAAAAGCCAAAATAGAGCAAGTAGTTGTAGCATAATCAGAAAACAATAACACTCTTTAGAACAGGAGTGCTCAGAAACAGGTCTATGGGGCGCCTGGGTGGCTCAGTGGGTTAAAGCCTCTGCTTTCGGCTCAGGTCATGATCTCAGGGTCCTGGGATCGAGGCCCGCGTCGGGCTCTCTGCTCGGCGGGGAGCCTGCTTCCCCTTCTCTCTCTGCCTGCCTCTCTGCCTCCTTGTGATCTCTCTCCCTCTGTGAAATAAATAAATAAAATCTTTAAAAAAAAAAAAAAAGAAAAAAAAAAAAAGAAACAGGTCTATGTATACATGGACATTAAATAAGTGATCATTTTAGCACCATATATCGAAGTCAAATATAAGAATATTTAGTGGAGATCCTGGGGAAAACAGCTTGATAGATGGTGAAAGATAAAAGGATCCTTAACTAACTCTACATACAAAGGTGAAAGTCAGATGGAAAAAAATTCTAGTTATAAAAAATAAATCTATAAAGTTAATAAAATAAAATAAAAAAGTATCTTCATGAGGTAGGAGTTAAAGAAGACTTCTTAAGCACAAACGATCTGGGAAAAATTGAATACATAAAAATTAATTTTTTCTGATTAACAGAGGACTTTATAGACAAAGTTAACATATAACAGGTTAATATATATAACATAACAGGAAGAAGACCTTTGTAATGTTTAAAACTAACAAGGGTTTAATAGCTGTAAGAAACTCTGACNTAAAAAAAAAATAAATCTATAAAGTTAATAAAATAAAATAAAAAAGTATCTTCATGAGGTAGGAGTTAAAGAAGACTTCTTAAGCACAAACGATCTGGGAAAAATTGAATACATAAAAATTAATTTTTTCTGATTAACAGAGGACTTTATAGACAAAGTTAACATATAACAGGTTAATATATATAACATAACAGGAAGAAGACCTTTGTAATGTTTAAAACTAACAAGGGTTTAATAGCTGTAAGAAACTCTGACAAATTTACAATTAAAAAAAGAGAAATCCTCATCTAAAACAATAGACAAAAAAATGTCCAGGTAATTTATAGAAAAGGAAAACCCAAGGGTCATCAGCATATGCAGAGATGTTCAAACTCATTAGAAAAACACACACAGACATACACACAAGAATGTACATTTAAATAGCAATAAGAGACCATTTCCTAACACCATATACAAAAATAAACTCAAAATGGATGAAAGACCTAAATGTGAGACAGGAATCTATCAAAATTCCAGAGCAGAGCACAGGCAGCAACCTCTGCGACCTTGGCTGCAGCAAATTCTTGCTAGACACATCTCTAAAGGCAAGGGAAACACAGCCAAAAATAAACTGTTGGGACTTCATCAAGAAAAGTTTTGGCAAAGCTAAGGAAACAGTCAACAAAACCAAAAGACAACCGACAGAATGGGAGAAGATATTTGGAAATGACATATCAGATAAAAAGCTAGTATCCAAAATCTATAAAGAACTTATCAAACTCAACACCAAAAGAACAAATAATCCAAACAAGAAATGGGCAGAAGACATGAACAGATATTTCTGCAAAGAAGACATCTGAATGGCCAACAGACACATGAAAAATGCTCTATATCACTCGGCATCAAGGAACTACAAATCAAAACCATAATGAGATACCACCTCACACCAGTCGGAATGGGTAAAATTAACGATTCAGGAAATGACAGGTGTTGGAGAGGATGCGGAGAAAGGGGAACCCTCCTACACTGTTGGTGGGAATGCAAGCTGGTGCAGCCACTCTAGAAAACAGTATGGAGGTTCCTCAAAATGTTGAAAATAGAGCTACCTTATGACCCAGCAATTGCACTACTGGATATTTACCCCAAAGATAAAAATGTAGTGATCCGAAGGGGCACGTGCACCTGAATGTTTATAGCAGCAATGTCCACAATAGCCGAACTGTGTAAAGAGCCCAGATGTTCATCAGCAGATGAATGGATAAAGAAGATGTCGTCTATATAAATATATATATATATATATGTCGTCTATATATATATATATATGTATATATATATATATACAATGGAATACTATAAAAAAAATGAAATCTCGCCATTTGTAACAATGTGGATGGAACTAGCCAGTATTATGCTAAGTGAAATAAGTCAATCAGAGTAAGACCTATGACCTCACTGAAATGTGGAATTTAAGAAACAAAACGGAGGATCATAGGGGAACAGGGGAAAAACTAAAGATGAAACCAGAGAGCAAGACAAACCATAAAAGACTCTTAATCATAGGAAACAAACTGAGGGTTAATGAAGAGGAAAGGGGTGCAGGGATGGGGTAACTGGGTGATGGACATTAAGGAGTATTATGTAAGTATTGTAAGTATTGTAAGTAAGTATGTATTATGTAAGGAGTATTATGTAAGACTGACGTATCACAGACCTGTACCCCTGAAACTAATAATGCATTACATGTTAATTAATTGAATTTAAATTTAAAAATGTTTAAATGATGAATAAACAGCAACAAGATATGACATTAGCATGTTGGCCTAGTGAAAAGTGAAGGCTGGATAAGGACCAAGTTGGTGGTAATATAAAGATACAGTACTGCTACTAGAGTATGGACTAGTGTAGACTTTCTGGAGAATAGTCTGGCAGCACCTATGCAAATGAGGTATACATATACCCTATGACTTTGCAGTTTTAGAAATATTCCAAGGAGCCGTTTGCAACGACATGGATGGAACTGGAGGGTATTATGCTGAGAGAAATAAGTCAATCAGAGAAAGACAATTATCATATGATCTCTCTGATATGAGGAACTTGAAGGGCAGGGTGAGGGGTCGTGGGAGGTAGGGAGGGAAAAATAATGAAACAAGATGGGATGGGGAAGGACACAAACCATAAGAGACTCCTGATCTCACAAAACAAACTGAGGGTTACTGGGGGGTGGGAGGGTAGGGATAGGGTGGATGGGTTATGGACATTGGGGAGGGTTTGTGCTTTGGTGAATGCTGTGAAAGATGTAAGCCTGATGATTCACAGACCTGTACCCCTTGGGCAAAGAATAAAAATAAAATTTAAAAAAAAAAAAGAAATATTCCAAGGAAATTCACATGTCACTAAGCTATTTCTAGAACTGCAGAGTCATATGGTATTTATATATATATTTCACAGGCATGCACAGGGGGACATTAGCAAGATGCTCCAACTCAGCACAGATTGGGTCTCTGGAGAGTTGGAGAGAAGCTAAGTGTCCATGATTTGAGAGCAGAGAGGTAAATGTGGTGGCTGCACACCTTAGAGTACTATGCATCGGTTAAAAAGAACACATTAGGGCGCCTGGGTGGCTCAGTGGGTTAAAGCCTCTGCTTTCGGCCCAGGTCATGATCTCAGGGTCCTGGGATCGAGGCCCGCATCGGGCTCTCTGCTTGGCAGGGAGCCTGCTTCCCCCTCTCTCTCTCTCTCTGCCTGCCTCTCTGCCTCCTTGTGATCTCTCTCCCGCTGTGAAATAAATAAATAAAATCTTTAAAAAAAAAAAAGAACACATTAAATAAAGTATTCACAACCCCATCGGACCCAATACCTCTCTTTATAACAAATGTTTGTAAAACTTCAGGCAGGCAGGCAGGCATGAAACACATTAAATAAAGTATTCACAACCCCATCAGACCCAATACCTCTCTTTATAACAAATGTTTGTAAAACTTCAGGCAGGCAGGCAGGCATGAAGGAAGGAAAGAAGGGAAGGAGGGAGGGAGGAAAGGAACCCATCCACGCTCTGTGAAAATTATATATTATGCCTTAATTGCAAAATGAAGAAGAAATAACAGGAAAGTAATTATGATAAGATAATACGTATTTCAATATGAAAATGCTTATACATGATAGCAAGAGAAGACATAACAAAGTAGTCAGATGCTTGCAATTACCGTGAATGTGATAGATATAATTACATACCGATTGGCTCGTTGCATTGGTAACTCAAACACCATGGCCAGCATGGACATGAGAGAGAATTTTACAAAATGGTGACCAAATCTTAGCAAATTCTAATCAACACAGTTACAGACTTCATTTGATTTTTGTGGTAGTAGCATTCCTGAAAAAAACAATCCATGTATATTAGAACTGCATAAAATATTTCAAGCTTATATAAAAACTCCATTATTTTCTAGCTCAGATAATTATAAACATGCGAGACTCAAAAGTAGTATAGGACCCAGTTTCTATGCTTTGTCTTCACATTATATGTCATCCTGAACCCTATCCACTAAAAGCCACCATGGTTCTCTCTATTAGGACAGTCACAGGTTTTCCAAGTAGTTTCTAGGAAGTAGAACACCACCATTGAGAATCATGGGTGGAACTTAAAAATACAATGTTGAATAAAAAAAAAATTAAGAAGCAGAATGAGGTGTATAACACAATACCACTTACATAAACTGCAAATAGATCCTCACAATAACAAAATGTTTTTGTTTTTTATTTTTAAGAACAAACAACTAAAAACTACATGGATAGAAATAAGACTAGAGAAAGAGAATGTTATGAATGAATGAATGAATGATAGATAGACATACATATACATCTGTATACAGTCCTTTACAAAAAATTAGTTCATAGTAAGGGCAATACGCATACAGTAGAGGGTATAAAACCCAGCAATATTTCCATTTATTCAACCCAAAAGAAAAGGAAAAATAGAATGCTAAAATAAAGAAATATTGTATATATACTAATATATATATTAGTCACTGTTACAGACTGAATTGTGTCTCCTCCAAATTCATAAATTGAGCCCTAATCCCTAAGGTGACTATATTTGGAGAGAAGGCCTTTAAAAAAATAATTAAGGTAAAATGAGGTCTTAAGCATGGAGCCCTAATCCAATTTCTTAGTCTGTTTGAGCTGCTATAACTAAAGACCCTAAACTGGATGGCTTATAAACAATAGAAATTTATTTCTCACAATTCTGGAGGTTGGAAAGTCCAAGATCAAGAAATTAAAATCAACTATACAATCTTTTGTAACATTCAAGTCCTAAAGAAACATGACAGCCTTTTCAAAAACTTTGAAAAGGTTAACCTTATTTTGTTTTATTCTGTCAAATATTAGAAATTCAGATTAGAAATTATCAGAAATAATGTCAGAAACTCTGTTAATCAAAAGTCTCACGCATTTTAAAAGCACAACAGTTTTTTTTTTAAAACCAGGGAGAAAAAAAAGGGATTGAATTTTCCTCAACAGGGTAAAACACACACACACACACACACACACACACACACACACACACACACACAAATTATCTACTATATTTGTCTCTGTCCATGTTCTTTTGCACCTTTTTATCTGTATCTTATTTTTTGCTGTTTCTCTTGACATATTGTTCTCAGGAAAGAGAGCAAATGGCATACAAACACATTCTTTGTGGATTCTTATCAATACTGAAAAGACACTGAGAATTATTTCCTATTTCCTTTTCCTTAAGCCCATAATAACCTCCTGCTATCCCTGCCTCTGGATCTTCCCAGGCTGAACCCCCAAACTGAGCTTTATTTATGCTTTATTATTCCCCATTTGGAGCAAAAATTTGGTATATGGGAGAGAGAGAGAATCTCAAGCAGAGTCCCGCTAAGAGTGAGCCCTATGCAGGGCTCGATCTTGTGACCCCAGTCGAAATCAAAAGTTGGATGCTTAACAGACTGAGACCCATGCGCCCCTGATTATGACATTTTTAAAGAACAAATTAGAGGTTGATGGCTAGGGCAACACATCAGGCAAACAAAAACAATTAGATTTAGGACTTGGTCTTAAGTCAGGATCATATTTAATCAGAATTCACCATAAATGTCGCTAGCGCATTCGTTGAGAGATGAAATGATTATTCTGAGTCCAGTACGTCGAAACAAAGAGAGGCCAGAAGGCGCTGCTCCCCCAGGGACTGCCAAGAAGAGCAGGTGTGGAGGTGAAGCTGGAGTCCAGTGGACTCTTGGCTTTATTATCATAGAATATAAAGTATGCAGAAGCAAAGAACAAACAAGTCAAGGAAGCAATCACATGAGAGGCAGCAAGAAACTGTGTATGTGACTATCAGCATGGGTTATCTAAGGGGCCTCAGGAGATGGGAGAGCAGACCTCAGTAGGCCTAACTCTCTTATCCACCATCATTGCTGTTTTCAGCATGTACTGTTTTCAGTAGGGAATGATGGGGGAAAGGTTGGCTTTTGCCACACGCATAGAGCTTTTGCCATATATGTGTGTTCCTGTTCTTATTCCTTCTTTTACCCACTAAGGTCTTGCTATCTTACACGTAATCGAAAGCATGAGATAGCATAAGCAATCCTTTATAAATTGGTCTTCCATTAACATATTACTTTGATCTACTTCTTGATAGTATATTAGATATTTGAGTTAGATCTTTGATTCAAAAAAAATAGATACTTGAATTAGTATTCAAATAAGAACTTGAGTATCTTAATTTTTATTAAGGATAAAACCTTAAATATTTTGCTAATTCTTATCAAAATTTGTTTGTAAGAAAAAAATGCAAGCGGGACTCCTGGGTGGCTCAGTCAGTTAAGTGTCTGCCTTTGGCTCAGGTCATGATTCCAAGGTTCTGGAATCAACTCCCACATCGGGTTCCCTGATCAGCAGGGAGCCTGCTTCTCCCTCTGCCTCTGCCTGCTGCTCCCCCTGCTTGTTCTCTCTCTCTCTCTCTCTCTCTCTCTCTGTCAAATAAATAAATAAAATGTTTGAAAAAAGAAAAAAAACAGAAAAAGATGCTATCACCTGTGTTTCAGATATTCCAAATATATGTCAATATTACGCCAGATCATCAAAGATCTATATCTTTATCAATTTGGAACCTCACAGAGTAATATTTATTAAATGGAGATTTGTTTGTTTGTTTATTTATTTATTTATTTTTAAAATTTATTTGTTTGAGAAAGAGTGAGAATGACAGAGAGAGAGCATGAGAGGAGAGAGGTTAGAGAGAGAAGCAGACTCCCTGCTGAGCAGGGAGCTGGATGCAGGAGTTGATCCTAGGACTTCAGGATCATGACCTGAGCCGAAGGCAATTGCTTAACCAACTGAGCCAGCCAGGTGCCCCTATTAAATAGGATTTTGACATTGGTTCATACATAGGCACTGAGAAACGCTCAATAAGCAGTTGTATGCAATATGCATATTTTATAATGTTTTTTAATATCTTGGAGATCTGAAGATTCCAAAGAAATTTCCCTTAAGTGTCAGAGCCAGGAAAGATATAGATAGATAGAGATAGAGATTAGATATAGATAGATACAGATATGTATCTTTATGTGCGTGTATGTGTGTATATATATATATACTCATATGGTAATATACAGTAATATACAGTGTTCTTAATTCTAAATTCTTAATTCCTATAACTTCTTATGAATCTTACCTACTTCTTTTTACTATGGTCCCTCTAACTTCTCCCTCTTCACTAAATCCATGTAGCTATGCATCTAGGAAAAAGAGACTCCAAAATAAAGAGGTACAATAAGGTAAATGCTTATTTCTCTCTTACCTAATTTGTCTGGAGCTGAACAACAGTGTTTCTGATCCATTCACAGACCTGGGTTCCCTTTCTTCCTGTGCTCTTTCATACGGTTGAATTAAGTCACCACAGCTTCCACATTCCACCCAGCAGGATGAGAGGAAGAACAGAAGTGGAAAGCGCAAAATTCCATTTTAAGTAAGACTGACAGAGAAGGAGGTAGCAAAAATCCTTTTCACTCATGTACCATTGGCTACAGCTTAGTCACATGGCCACGCTTGGCTGCAAGGCAAGTTGAGAAATGTAGTCTTCAGCTGAGTAGCCATGTGCCCAGCTAAAACTATTTCTGTGGAAAAAGAGAATTAACTTTTGAGGGCCAATTAGTGGCTTCATCAACACTTAAACCTGTTCAAGTTTCTCCTACCTTAAAAACCACAACAAAGCAAAAGTAAACAGAAACATTTAAAACACTTGCTTTGTCTCTAACTTCTAGCTATGGCCTCCCTTCATTGCTCTTCCCATTTGCAGGCAAACATCTTAAGTGTTGTTTCCAGTCAGTCTCCATTTTCATACCTCTTGCTCATTCCTAATGCTGTCTGACATTGCCCCATCCCCCTACTTTATAAAACCAAAATATCTCCTCCCATAGTTTATAATGATATCTCTAGGTGTGATTTCTTTAACCATTCACTGAAATATAATTATGGGGTCAGGCAGAGTTCTAGGCAGTGAATTATAGCAATGGTATTCTTACTGGGAAGACAGAAAAAAAAACTTGATTAATGTTTTATTTCACCATTTCAATGGGGGCTAAGAGGGAAGGGCATGGTAACTCCATGAGACCATGATTACAAGTGGCAAAGCTAGAACATAGAAGATTTGATGGTTGATTTAATTTATCATTGTGACTGGGCCACGGGATGCTAGATATCTGGTTAAATGTTATTTCTGGGTGCATCTGTGATAGCGTTTCTGGAAAGCCTCAGCATTTGAATTGGTGATCTAAATAAAGTAGACGTCCCCCCAAATCTCCCCCAGTGTACATGGGCATCCTGAAATCTCTCGAGGGACTGAATAGAACAAAAAGGTGGAGGGAGGTTGAATTTGCTCTCGGACCATTAAACTGAGACATGTTCTCCTGCACCCCGTGCTCCTGGTTCTCAGATTGGAATCTACAGATTCCAACTGGATTGAATTGGAATCTATATCAGATTCAGATTGGAATCTCTATCACTAGCCCTCCTCCATCCCCAGCATGCAAAGCACAGATGGTGGCACATCTCAGCTGATACATAGATGATAGATAGACGATGATAGATGATAGAGAGATGATAGATAAATAGATAGATAGATAGATAGATAGATAGATAGATAGATAGATAGATAGATAGATAGATCTCTTTTGACTTTGCTCCCCTGGAGAATCCTGATTAGTATACAAGGCAGCAACTAGGTTTGTTGTCCTTCCATTGTATGTCTAATGCCTAGTACCATGTCTGTACACACAGAAGAGGTACCGAACAAATATCTGTTGAAAAAAATAGAGAATTATAACTGATGATGTATTTGTCTTATTGGTTTGACTTTTTGGAAGCTCAGAGTTAAAGTGTACTGCCCACCTCTTGCAACTGTACAAGACCTTATGATGTTGAATGTGCATGCACGCACACTTCCTTATGTCTAAGAGGCTTAGTGGCAAGCAAGTGTATGGTATAAGGTTTGAGTGAAAATACAGACTCAATTCTTAAATAATAGCCTTGGGAGGGTCACTTAAGCTATTAAAATTTCAACATTCTCATCTACAATATGGGTATAATACCATGTACTTCATACTACTTTTGCAGTATGAGATCATATACAGAAACTTGAATATCACAAGTGCTCAGTATTTGTTGGTTCTCCTATCACCTGAACTATTTTGTAAGTGTAAAGCTAATGTATTTCCTCTCCTCTTTATAAGAGTAAACATAAGATAGTGAAAGTGAAGGTATTTTCCCCTTTGAGATTTTGTCTTTTCACCATAGTTCTCTTCACAGTATCATTCTCTTTACAGAAGAATATTAAAAGCATTGAAACTTACATGGAAGGCTTATAAGGCACAGAAGCCTACTTGTCTACATGATAAGCATTTGACATTGGTTCTTATGTTGTTACATCTGCATTTTTTTCTTTCTGCTTTCTGATTAAAGACATATAGCCAAAGTTTCTTAATAGAGTAAACTAAGTTGATCATGTACACTATAGAATCTTCCCTCTCATAGTTTTACTCTTGTTTCAAATTTTAAAAAAATATTACACTTGAAAACATCATGGTTTTGCATTTAGCATGATTATATAATATATATAACATTATATATATTATTCCTTTTCTGTGATCTCATAATTCTATTCCATTTAAGCTGTTCTATGAACTCCAGAAAAAAGAATCTCCTCTGAAAATGTATTTCTCTAGCCTTCTTTGTATGATCCTGGTTTTTGTTAATAGACTTCCCAATCTTATTCTTAACTGTGATGGTAACAGAGGAAGGTGTTTGTGATTCTAGAGCTATCCCTTCTCATATCAAGCAGCAGAATACAGTTGAGCCTTCTTCAC
Source organism: Ailurus styani (assembly GCA_002007465.1). Classification (NCBI taxonomy): domain Eukaryota; kingdom Metazoa; phylum Chordata; class Mammalia; order Carnivora; family Ailuridae; genus Ailurus; species Ailurus styani. Next base: position 837,888 of record LNAC01000002.1, read on the forward strand.
TAAGTATAAATTATACAATGATGGGGACAAAGAAGTAAAATGATCACATTTGTTCTACATGCACATAATTTTTTTATGTGTACATAATTTAAATTCAACTTTATAGTAACCTCTGGAAAACATATCCCTTTATGTTGCCCTAGTCTCTCTCTCCAGTTTTCCCTGCCTGTTTTCTTTGCTCCTTACTTCTCTTAGTCTGCATTATCACTGCAAAAACACTTGAAAACTCCAGTTGTCTGGATCAATATTTCTGTCTGTTTCATTTTGCTTAAATCCTTCCCCACACTGTTGCTGGCCAGCAGAGTCACAGAAGCACTGTCACATGCTTTTCTGTTGCTAAGGGCAACACTACAGATGGCAAAAACTGGCTATTGTACGTCACATGTTACACATAGAAACACATGATGGTTTGAAACAGCTTAAACCATTCAAGGGCAGTTTGCCTCAAATGTTAGGATTTTATATGCTATGTGATTATACAGACCTTTCAAATACGGAACTGAAACCAGTTAAATAAAATGATTTCCTCCCTTGTTATTACGGAATCAATTAATTGCCTCTGTGATTAGGCTGAACCTCATTTCAAAGACAGTAAGAAATATATAAAAAAACATAAAATTCAAGGTCATGTATAAAAAAAGATATGGTCAAGTTTATATTACATTTGAATTTCTAATTTCCATATCTCTGCATAGTCCATTGTGCATCCTGTCTTTCTTCTGATTTTGCTTTGACTAAATGTGTTTCAGTCTTGAGGATCTCACATGTCTTTTAAAAACACTTACTAATTAAGATCTAGAAATAGATATATATAAAAATATACATATAGGCAAGGGATAACATTTGATATAAAGCATATAAATATACACAATAATATAAAATACTAATAAATTATAAATCTGGATGCTATTTTTTTCCCAGGGAGGGGGAACATTATTTCGTAGATCAGTGATTCTCAGTGCTTGGCTTTGTCTGGATTTTGTTCTTTCAGAACAGCTGTCAATCATTGCGGTGAACAAAATTGAACAAATTATCTTTGAAAAATCCGAACGTGATTTTCATGCAATGAAAGTTGAGTCTCAAGTCTCTGTGGACAAAGAATTGAAAAGCTGAAGCAATTATTCAGCTAATTAAAGTGAGAGTGATGGAGCACATGACCTAATCTAACTCACCGAAGTGTTACTCAGTTTTTCACATAGCTGTTGCCAATACGAACTCATAATGCTACAAAAATGTGAATCAACTGAACCCTCTAAATATTTGGGGACACAAAGAGTGACTTTGTTTTTTGGTGCTGTATATCTCTATCTCTATTACCTCTGGTTTCTCCATTTCTTGGTAAAGTCAAAAGATGAATTTAAATTAGAGATCAGGATTTGAATTTCTACTCTTTCACTGACAATGATATATTAGACTTCACTTAACCTCTCTGAGTTTCAATTTCCTTGGATGTAAACTTAAAAATACCAATAATACATATTACATTTACATGTAATATATTCTTTAAATATATTCTTTATATAAGATATTTTTTAAATAATGCATTTCACATACACCTGTGTTACAGTTAGGTACTGCCTTACTGTTCTAGGACTTGAACAGAGGTACTGCTCATTCAGAGCAAAATGGGATCAGATCAAAATGAAAAAAAAAACAGAAAATCAGAAATGAATAATAACAATGTAATCTAGGTTTTGAAATAAAAGTATTGCCTAATGGCAAAATTTGAAATATTATGTAACATATAAATTTGCACATTTATTTGCTGCTATATATAGTTGAAGGATTTATCTCAAAATATAGCAAAGATATTTCAAATAAGGATAGAATAAATTTTTCACTTATCCATTTATGGAAAATAATATCATTCAGACTCTCTTAGAACACATGTTTTTATTTTCCCTTGCCTACCCAGATATCAGTTGTCATGAGTCCTATACTAAAATTAAGAAAATTAACTATTTAAGGATACTCATTTTACTAATCGGTATGTCTGGTTTTAGCTAATTGAATTGCTAGTAATGAGAACAAAATATATATTGAAGTATTCAATTCAGTTATGCAGATAAGGATCATATTTCTGAGAGATATAATAGTCTCCGGAGATCACCTAGCTCTGTCACATGCTGCAAACATTTTTGATCACATGTTACAAACAAGACATTTTGAACAGTTTGTAAAATGACTTGGTTCAAGATAAAACCTTTAATGGGAGAAATAGGATTGTAATTTATATTTTTATAATTTGCATAATATCTCAATGAAACACTGATTTTTTCATAGGACTGTTTTCCCTTAAAAATAGCTTAGATGATTTTAACTTGCTTCTTTGTGTGGCTCCTTTGTTCTTTTAATTACCTTACCTTACCTTTAATGTCACTGAAATTCACTGTGTTTCTCTTAAGAAATAACCTTGCTTTTTCACAAAGACAAAGAAACACAGATTTCAGTTAGGAGTGTAAGTTTTAGATATCTGGCTTGTGTGCAGCTGCCTAAATTGAGCGTAAGCTATGGAGGTTCAAAGACTTTATTTACCACACTCTCTTCTTCAGTAATTACCCTTCAGAGATTCTTGCTTCTGCAGGGACTCTGTCTCTTTTGGCTTCCTTGTTTTATCTCAGACTAACTTAGACATCAATCTTAGCCCCTTCAATAGCTTGCACAATCAGTTCATTTAGACCACATGTACTATGGGCTTTAGTGCACTCAACTAGAGATTTGGGAGAAGGAGTCATGGTTGGGGCAGGCAGGCTTCCATCCCCCCCTCACCTGCCCCTGAAACATATACATATTCTACCCTCCCAAAGGGTAGCTTGGCTGTTCTCTCTTATTCCTGAAGTTCCCTCTTAAAGTGCTTAATTCTTCTTCAATTCTGAAGAGCGAATCAGTTCTGTTTGGCTCCTAAACTCAAATTTGCATTCTGACACTTCACAAGGAACTCAGCAACTAAGGACAGGAATTCATATGATTACACTGTTTCAAAAGATTCATAAGGAATAGTGTGGAGGACCATAGGGAAAAAGAAGCAAAACTGAATGGGAAGAACTCAGAGAGGGAGACAAACCATGAGAGACTCTGGACTCCAGGAAACAAACAGGGTTCTAGAAGGGAGGGGGATGAGGAGATGGGGAAACCGGGTGAGGGGTATTAAGAAGGGCACGTGTTGGGATGAGCACTAACTGTTATTCGCAGCTGATAAATCATTGAACACTACAACAAAAACTTATGATGTACCTATATACTGGCTAACTGAACATAATTTTAAAAGAAAGAAAGAAAGAAAGAAAGAAAGAAAGAAAGAAAGAAAGAAAGATTGATTCACACTGTATCCATCTATTACAAAGAAACTCTTCCTCATGAGGTAGAAGTGGATGGCAGGAATAAATGACAAGCTCCAACCTGAGACAGAGTAGAACCTGGTATAAATACAGACACAGAGATACTGAATAATTTGGCAGTGGTTAACTGATGCTGAGTTTAGGTTCCACTCGGAATCTGAGGAAATGAGGCTAGCCCCTGGCATTTCTGTTCTAAAGGAAGATAATGCCCTGAGCTGCTACCTATGCTTAAATATGGCAGTGAGAAGGTACCAGATCTGAACTGTGTCCTAACTGGGTTAGGTTGCAACTAAATAATTCAGACTTAACTCTATTTTTGTTTCAAAATTTGATTTTGGATTTTCCTTGACCTTACTACGTACTCTTCGATGCCTCTTTACCTGATTGAACTGCTCCTTAAAAGAATCATTTGATGGGACAATAAAAAACAGCTAATAATATTTACCATTATGTAAGAGAAAATGGCAATTTTTGAATTAATTCAATCTCTTAATTTGAATTTCATTGAAGCAAATTAATTTTTCTGTATTAACAGATTTCTGCAAAGAAATGATCTTGCTTTGTCTCAAAGAAAAGAAACAAAGATTTCAGTTAGTTAGCAGTGTTAGTTTTAGATACCTGGCAACTAGATAAACTGAGAACATCATCAATACGAATAATTTGATTATTAATCAATCCCCAGTTGACCAGTACAGATGTTTTTATCCCCTTTCTTCTGTCTTCCCTCAGTACCAAATTTTGCATTGACTACCTGTCCTTCAATTTCTTTGGAAAAGGTCAGCATTGTGACTATTCAGCCACACATTTATCTCAACTGCTATATATTTAACGTCTGCTGTTTTGCAAAACTGCTTTTTGCTATGGGGATTATAGAGAAGAGTAGAACATGGTCTTTGACTTGAAAAAGATGAAATATACTTAGGGAAATAAAAATTAACCCCCGGGATAATTTGGAGAATAACAAGTAAGTACTGTTGTCATAGAATAAATCAGGTTTTCATTTTTTTTCCCCAGGCCACAAAATGTTACTGAGTTTCTTTTTTTTTTTTTTTTTTTTTTTAAAAACATTTTTTTTTTTTTTTTTTTGAAAGACATTCTGCTTGATACTTGGCATCCAATGCTGAAAAATACAGACATGGTCCCTACCCTTGTGAAACAAATAAGCACAAGAACGGGGCAGTTTTAACAAACAGCATAATTATTTACATAAGCTCAGCAAGAATGATTGACCTCATAGATCTTTGAGAAGTTTCCAGTTTGCTGGAACTTTTTATAAAGAATCTCTAGGTCGAACTTTTAGTAGCCTCTCCAGGCCAGAAGTCAAGCCGAGCACTTGCCATCAGAGATGCCTGCAATACCTGAAGATTTGGGCAGATTCCTCTTCACGAGGTCCCCAAAGTATCCTGGTTCCTGCACCTGCCAGGAGGTGACATTCTTTACTCACCTGGTGAGGCTGCTGGGAACTCTATAAGCAAGATATATCAGGCCAACATTTCCCAGGGCCTTTATGGGAAAACTGGAGGTTTCATAAACTCAACCTTAGTTCCTTAAAGCTGTTTGGTTTTATCTGAGTCTACGCAATGTCTCCCTCAAATATGACATTCCAGTTAAAGTCTTGGTAAAATAATCAATGTTTCCAGTGGTGTCCTGTTACAAGGAGAACAGATTCTTACTGAACTTATGCAAATGACTATGATTGCCATGGAAGAAAAAATACTTACTGAGACCTTTTGAATTTTAGAGTGTTCAGGTAGAGAGGAAAGTTAAATTCTTTAATTTGTTTATGAATGAATAATTGCTCATATTTTTGTAAGTCATAGATATCTTAAGAGAAAGTTTCCTTAATCTGAGAAAGCAAACATTAGAGAACCAGTGTTAAAACCAAGAGTTACAAAAAACCATAATAATTCTTTTCCCAATTCACTTAGTCCCATGTTACTATTCTTTTTTTTTTTTTTTTCATGTTACTATTCTTGTTTAAAATGCAACTTTAGTTAGTTTTGGAAGTTTTTACCCATTTTAGTTTTGATCTTAAAGATACTGAATACCTGTGTTTGTCCTAAAAGTCCTTTTTATGAACCTCCTTGAAGATAAAACACATTTTGCAAAAGAACAAGAACAATTATAAATGACAAAAAGTCAGAAATGGACATTATTTAATGATCTGATGGGAGAGTTTACTATGATGCAATTGACAAAGAAACTCAGTTATTTCTGTGTCACATAACTCTTCAATAGCCAGAATATCGAGTGATGATGACCTTATAACAGAATGTAACATACCATATAATTACGCTGTTTGTTAAAGCTGGACTTGTTTTTCAAACAAATTAGTCTTATTTGGCTATCACTGGAAGTGAGGGCTATTGTAGAGAAAATACGTTTTAATAAGACTCCTCTGTGGATGCTAAATTTTAGTTCTCCTTGTCTTTGAATGTTGTTTGCCTATGCTAGACAACTTGAGGTAAACTTCAGAGAGATTTCCATAATAGCTCATGTATAGATAATCTCGTTGCTTATCATTCTGTGGGTATAACAGAACCCCATGGGCATATGATTATTTGAACAACTGGGAAATGGGATAGATTCCCCAACAACTGTGTAACTCAGCTATCACCTTGACCAATTCTATGTGGCTGGGATGACAAAATCACTCTTTAAAAGCCAGAGTGTACCCCATGGAGGTAATGGATGGCCCATTTCCATGATTCCAATCTTCGTGATTGCATTGGTGATGCACTTGGGGATGCCCTTATATCCTGATACAAGTCTTCTCCCATTTGCCAGTGATTCCTTGTAACTGGGATGTTGTTAAGGTTGGACCTCAAACAAAAAGGGCTTCTTGATAGTTTCATCTATCATAGTCTTTTATCCAAAAGCCACCTCTACTGACAATACAATTGCAAACAAAGGCTTTAACCAAGCCTACAGCAGCCCTCCTGGTAAAAACAGCCTCAAGGCTCACTATGGGACTTCCAGGACTTACCATAGGACTGCAATATAAAATAAGCAAAGCAGTATGCTTGCTCAGCAGGACTCTAGATGATACTACCCAGGCACTGGATGCACACAGCCAAGAACTAAATGAAGTCAGAGAAAGACTTCTCAAGAGCTGCGCTACTATTGACTGTCTACTATTGCTACACCGTTTGGGGTGTGAGGAATTCCCTCACGTGTATTGTTTTAACATTACAGTTAACTCCTGCAAGGTGTCCCAGTTCATAGGAAACATCTGTGATCAATTAAATGCGATCAAGAGATCCACTGATCTATTTGTCAAAATTGGTAATTGAGGATCTTATCTCAGGAATGTGATCAAAATTTTGGGCCTAATACTTACTTTGTGTTCATCTTTTTGCATGTGCTGATGCATGTACCGTTTGCTGCCCATTGTGACCCCCAGGATGGGGGGGTCTGGAGGCATTCTAACTGCCATACAGCCTGCATCCCCATTTCAGCAGGAAGCAGCCAGAGCGTCATGGCCCCATTCCCTAATGGCAGTTAGGGCTACTGTTCCAGGGGGAGGAATAAGTAAGGGCTAGGTAGTGAGAGATAGGTAGGGGCAATGTGATCAGGCTCACAGAAATCCCTAAAATGTGGAGGTGTGGAGAAACCAGAGATAAGGGGACAAATCAGACCACCCTACCCTAGGCAGGTGGGGTGGGTCATGTGGGGGGGGGGTGTCTTTATGATAATCACCTGTGACCAACAAAGAAAACCAGATCCTAAAAAGGAAGTAAGCTATTGAAGATGTTATCAATAGAGATGTTAAAAGGATTTAAGTTCCTTGGGGGCTTTCTGTAAAAGACTAACCCTAAAGGTCCTTCTTGGCAACCCTGTCAGGACTCCTCTCACACTTGAGAGCTATTTCTGTATCTTCACTTAATAAACTTCAATCATTTCACTCAAAAGAAAGAAAAAAGAATTGGGCAGTGATTAAAATTATCATAAGCACTGTAGAGGGAAAATATCATCCTGTAAGCCTCAGTAATAAAGAAACCTAACCTAGTCTAGAGAGTTGAGAAGTGTACCCTAAGGAAATTACATTTAAGTTGGCAACTGCAGGAGGAATAGGATATGGGTGCAGGGAAGAGAGTAGCACAGAGGAAAAAGGATATAAGAAAGTGCTGATAAAAATAAAGGAAGTTGGAGGGTATTTGAGGATGACAATAACCAAAGCTATGGGCAGGGGAAGTGGTGAAAGATGATGATGGAAAGCAGCCAGATCCTGCAGGATGTTGTAGCCTATGCAAACAATTTTGGATTCTATCCTAAGTGCAATAGAAATCTATTGATGGAGTTTTAAGCAAGGGGAAGAACTGTGGTCAAATTTGGCTTTTTAAAGTGTCACTCAGACTACTAAAAGACAATGAATGATAGGTAGTGGAGGGACTATTCATAGTGTAGGTAGGACAGGATTAAGATGTGGTCTAGAACAGAGGCGGTGTTGGTTCAGATAAGTAAGAGAATTTAAATTGTACTTATGAAGTGAAATTAAGAGTACAGTTGACTCTTGAGGTACCTGGGTGGCTCAGTACCTGACTCTTGATTTCAGCTCAGGGCATGATCGCAGGGTCCTAGTATCTAGCCCCACCTTGGGCTCAGCTCTGGGCAGAGCCTGCTTAAGATTCTGTCTCCTCCCTCTCCCTCTGCCACTCCCACCAGTCTCTAGCGCCCACCCTCCCCTCGGGGCAGGGTGGTGGGGAGGG